>OX393549.1:84991138-85238638 GCA_947650365.1 Chamaelirium japonicum
TATATATATATATATATATATATATATATATATATATATATATAGAGAGAGAGAGAGAGAGAGGTATGCTTGGTTGCGCTGTGGGCTGCGGAACCGAAAGTGCGTTGTGCACTCTATCCGTCCGATTGAAACCGATCAAACGGTGGCTCCCGCTCCCGCACCGCAGACCCGCACCGCAGACCAGATCTGATCCCGCTCCCGCACCGCAGACCCGCACCGCACCGTCCGATCAAAGGATTTGAGATCCGGTAAATCAAGCGGCTCAAAAAACTCTCGCTGTTACTGTAGCCGCTACAGTAACAGCGAGTTTGATTTTGGGCCGTTGGATTCCCATCGATCCAATGAATGGAAATCAAAAGACCCAAACCAAATTTCCATCCGTTGGATCGATGGGAATCCAAAGGCCCAAAATAAAATCGTTGTTACTGTAGCGGCTACAGTAACAACAAAATTGTTTTGATCCGTTGGATTTCCATCGATCCAACGGATGGAAAACGAAAGACCCAAACCAAATTTCCAACCGTTGGATCGATGGGAATCCAACGGCCCAAAATCAAACTCGCTGTTACTGTAGCGGCTACAGTAACAGCGAGAGTTTTTTGAGCCGCTTGATTCACCGGATCTCAAATCCTTTGATCGGACGGTGCGGTGCGGGTCTGCGGTGCGGGAGCGGGATCAGATCTGCGGTGCGGTGCGGTGCGGGTCTGCGGTGCGGGAGCGGGAGCCACCGTTTGATCGGTTCCAATCGGACGGATAGAGTGCACAGCGCACTTTCGGTTCCGCAGCCCACAGCGCAACCAAGCATACCTCTCTCTCTCTCTCTCTCTCTCTCTCTCTCTCTATATATATATATATATATATATATATATATATATATATATATATATATATATATATATATATATATATATATATATATATATATATATATATATATATATATAGGGTCAGGATCGGATGACCCATGAAATTGTGACCCATCATCCTAATCGTTGGATTCGGGTTTCAGAATGTGCTGATTTTTTGTAGAGGTGCAATCTATGGTATGTTGATCATCCGCACAAAAAATCAGCACATCCTAAAACCTGTAAGGGCATCAAATGTTATAATCTTTTTCGACGGTCAATTTCAACTGTTGATTTGAAGAACACATTTGATGCATCTAGAGGTTTTAGAATGCATTGATTTTTTGTGAGGAGATCAACATACCATAGATAACACCTCTACAAAAAATCAGCACATTCTAAAACTCTGTTACATTGAGCTGTGACTCTGTGAGTTGCGGTACGAGAAAATGAGCTGCGGGTATTTTGACCCTCCTAGAAGTTTTGGAATTTGATGAAATTTGGTGAGGGTGTTGTCTAGGGTAAGATGATAATCCTCACCTATTTTCATCAAATTCCAAAACTTCTAGGGGGGTCAAATGGTCGAAGCAAAATCTGCAGATTTTAACGATGATTGCGAACGGTAGATTTTGCTTCGACCATTTGAACCCCCTAGAAGCACTATAAGATATATGTTAGTCGATTCATGCATGTAAAGCCCTATTTTTTGAAGAAAAATATGTGTGCATAAAAAATTCTTTGCTCATTAGTGGTTGCACTTCACAAATGCATGACATAGGAATTGAAGAAAATAAGAATTAATTTGCAACTGAGCGAAATTGAAGTTCGATATGAGTATGACACAAGAAAACTTTAACAGGATGATCAACCAAAACTGAAGGAGCCTAGGGTGACATGCAAAGGTGACTAGGGGTTCTCTAAGGTTTCAATCTAAGCATATAAAGAACATAAATGCTTGCTGACTTAAATTTCTGCAGAGTTAAGTCAGAATTTTGGGACGCAAAGAGGTTAATGTTGAGGAAGTGACGTAGCCATGTAGGGTTTTTTGAGCCATATGTCAGCTCAAGGTTAGATGATGGGTTAAAATAGAGATTTAAAGAATAATGGCCCTACATTTATAACAAGAGGCAAGGAGTAAATAAGGTAGTAGATCCATGGGGTTTCTAGTTCGGGACTTAGGATCAAAAAGGAGAATACACATGACCTGTGGAACAAACTGAGATCAGATCTAGGACAAAATTTTGGGTTGTAACACAAAACAATATGTAGAAAAGAAGTATTAAAGAAAAAGGAACTAACGGAAAATAGAAGAGAAAAAAACTTCAAAAAAGGCACTAAGCAAAAATTTCAATTCCTAGTCCATTCAATTGTACTCCCTAAGATATATCTCGAGCATTCAACTAAAGGTTCTCCACAAAAAAAACATTCAACATAAGACTTCCAAATTATTTTACCAAAAGCCTTTCTACGACCCAAAAACTAAATAATCATTGTTAAAAGCTAAAATACACTACATTAATCACTAATTTTTGGTCTGTAGAAATGTGATAGCCATCTAAAAGAATCCCAACAATCCTCTTGATGTCTCCATCCCACCGGGTGCATCCAAGATGCTGGCATAAGGTCAATGAGAAAGTTAAGTTCAAAGAGTCACTTTGAAGTCTATTCTACTATTCTGAAAAATTCATAGCTTCCACTTGAGTCTATAGGTCCTTTCATCAACCAAGAAAATATACATTTTTTTCACAAGTATAGAAAGCCCTAGCGATGCATGAAGGCAAAGACATACACATCAACATAAATATACACAGACATCTTTCACTTTTGACAATTTCCTTTTCAAATTGGTAATTAGGCTTGGATTTACCAATTACCACTCAAATAGGATGTATTAGGTTGAAACCGACCCATAACTTTTTATTTTTTAAAATTCACAATTGATTTTAAAAAATCAATCTTTAGTCGGTCATAAAAATAGAAATTGAGACCTGTATCTGTATTAAAGATGTTATTTAGACATGTAAATATCAAGATATGAGTTAAAGATCATATATTGTTAGTGAACATTAGCGAAAGTGTATGATAGAATAGAATTATTAATTTCCAGAAAGTTGGTTCATTTCAATTTCTCGTGCTTTCCCATTAAAAGTCATCCACAAAGATCGGGCAACAAGCTGCGGAACAATCAAGAACACTACTTGGTAGCAACAGAGAACCATAATATTATTCCATCCCCACAAAATTCCACATGGGTGACAAGGAACACAAATAAAAACAGAAGAGGATACACACTGAATAATTTATTTCCTCCCAAATATGTTTTTATTTCAAAAAAAAATAATCAACAACACAATGTTAGGGGATGGATTGGGGGGTGGGGGGTGGACCTGTTATTCTGACACATCATGGGACTTCTTGGCCTGCTCGAGGGATGAGAAGGCACCGGCGATCGTCTCCACGAGGCATCGCTGCGACTCGATCACCATCTCGGCCCGTTTAGCCTCCATCTCCATCCAATCCCTCTCCACCTCCCTCATCATCTCCATCCTCCTCTTCTCCATCCTCACCAGCCCCTCCCCGAACCTCCTCACCACGGCCGCCATCCGCGACAGCATCCTGTTCCCCCCTTCCTCCTCCTCCTCCTCCTCCTCCTCTTCATCTTCTTCCTCCTCCGCCTCAAAGGCCCTCCTTTTTTGGGGCCTAGGGTTTCTTGAAGCCCTAGAGGACCCCCAATTCACCTCCCGGAGGATCCCGTTGATGCTCCTCGTGTTACTCCCGGGCCTTTCATCCTCTTCGTCTTCGTCCTCCTCGTCGTCGTCCTCATCGCTGCCGTCGGATCCGACGATGGGGGAGGACGCGGGCGGGGGGGCCGTCGGGAGGCGGACGGAGATGGGGAGGGGCCCGCGCTCCATGCGGTCCATGAGGGCGAAGTAGGGCCAAGAGGAGGCGGAGGCGCGGAGGCGCTCCGAGCGGTAGCGCTTGCGGAGCTTCTCGACCTTGTGGCGGCACTGGGTGCCAGTCTTGGAGGGCTCGTCGAGGCAGCAGCGGGCGGCGACGGCGGCCGCCACCTCCTCCCACTGCTGGGCCTTGAGCTGCCCCCGCTTCAGGGCGTACCACTTCTGCTCATAGGCCTCGATCAGGCCGACCGTCTCCTGGTGCGACCACGGCTGCCCCGGGGCGGATTTCCTCGGCGCCGCCGCCGGCGTCCCGCGGTGGTTCTCCGGCGCTTCTCCGGCGGCGGTCATGCTTCGGCGGTACAATTAGGCTGGCCCGCTAGGGTTAGGTTTTTAAGGCCTGCAGGTGCTGATGGCGGTGGTTGTGGTGGTGGCGGTGGTGGGAGTGGATTGGGTGGAGTTGGGTGTCGGCTCTTTGGTTGACCGGCCGAGGGGCTACGTGGAAGAGGGGAGGGCGTCATGTCATCTGACAGTGGGACCAAGGGTCGCGGTCCAGTTTTGCACTATTTACGTCGGGTTCACCCTCCATGCCGACTGGACCTTTAGAAGACAACGGTCAACCGACAAATCTAACCTCCCTAAATTTGGGAGCCAAGGGTAAAAATATGACCTCTCAATTAGATTACCTAAAAGTAGGGAGCTGGTGATATTTCGCCGTCTCGATCCCTGGTCTTGTGTATGAGGCGTCGTGCCTCCTATTCTCACTCCTCTCCTCTCCACCTAGATGGCGATGATATGTACCTCTAGTTGGGTGGCGGGCTTCTCTGTTGCGTCGGCATGTGGTACCTCCAGAGCACGGGTACCAATCCGGTTCGAAACATACAATCATAATTGTGTCGTTTGCTGCTAACGTGACTACGCCTGCTCATGTGACCCGCGGGATTCGAACTAAGGACCTATTGTGTTTAAAGATGCAACGTAACATCAATTGTGCTAACAGCTGGGTACAGTAGGGAGCCATTTTTGAAATGGAAGCCAACAACTTCACAGCTTCAATAAAATAGGGAGCCATAATTTTTTCTAAGGAGTATATATATATATAAGGGTCAAGGTTGGGAGACGCTCTTATATGATAGTGGATCTGAAAAAATGGTTGCTTTCATGACATGGGCATGGAAATACTAAGAATGATTATTTTTCTTATATGTGATCTATGGAAACATCTATCCAGATTTTTATTTTATAATGGTCTACTAAAATTTACTATTTAACATTTAATAACATGGATGTTGGACTACATGAAAATGTTAGATAAGAGAAATATTCATATGATTTCCATCGTTTCTTCTTTAATTTAAGTCCAAAAAGTTTTTTTTGATGATGAGAAGATGAATGGAGGGCCTTGGCTCGACCATAAGGCCATTAAGACGGTCGCCTAAAACCTCATATAAAAATAAGGTCTTCAAGACTTAAAACTATTTAAATTGCCTAAACTCTAAAGTCCCTTGTTAAACTAAGGTCCAAACTCACATGAATACCCTAAGGCCCCATGAAACATAAAAACCTAAGACCCCATATCAAATAAAAACTTTAAACTATATGGTAAATTAATTTGTGTTGCTATATTATATATTTTAAAAAAGAGCAAATTGGTCTATAGTCCTTCAAACATATCAAATTTAATAATAGGACAGGTAAAGAGATTATTTAGCATTAGATCCCGTCACTTTGAAAATATTCATTTTAACCCTACATGCAGTTGTGCAGGAAAATCACATGAAGAGTAACAATCCAGTAATAAAAAGTTACATTTCTTTGAAATCATATTTCACTATAGCTGCTATAGTTATTTCACTGAAGCCCCTACAATGATCACTGTAGACTACTACAATGATATCACTGTAGCAACTAACAAAGAGTAACAATCTGCTACAGTTCTTTGAGATTGTTACTCCTTACTACAGATTGTTACTCTTTGATACAGTCACATCATTATAGCAATCACTAAATATACTCCAGTGAAATCACTATAGTAAAAAGTAACAACCTACAAAGTACTATAGCTAAAGAGCAACAATCGCATATTGTTATTACTCTTCACTATAGTGAAGAGTAACATTTGTGATTTTAAGATTATGAATAATTTATCATTCAAAGAGGAGAAAATTTAACAGAGGGACTTGTTGTAGATGCACCTTTGCATGAAGGACCTGGTGCAAAATTATCTCTTTGTCTATCTTTTTCATCAAGCGAATCTTTTTTGCCAAGGAGCCCCACCCTTAAAAAACAATTGTATCGAGTTTTTTTAGCCTTGGGCCTCAACTCGCATCGAGTAGTGCGGTTGTGTCATACAGGACAATTCGGGGAGGATGATCACCACAAGGAGCTCAATCTCCATACTCATTCTGTTGCAGAAACTAGGGCCCTCTGGGAGGGGATTGTTGCCGCGATCGAGCTCCATCCAAGAGGCTACAATCAGTAAATACCGTATTTGTACTTACAAATTTGACTATTTACGGACACCGTCCTTCGTATTGGAACCATAATTTAGTATCGTATATCATAACCTCAAACTGATGAATGACTTCCCCCTCGAATGAGGGAATGATCATTTTCTTCCAGCCTGAGTGAAGGGGCCTTTTCTCGTAAGATCACCGTCCATTGCGGAGACCACAGTCCATTGCGGACCACACCACCATCGGACATCAATAGCGACCATCCGCCCACCACCCCACCATTGTCGTTGCCACTACCACCACCATTACTTTCACCACACCCCCACTGGTGCCGCTGCCACTACTACCCACTCAACCACCATCTCTTTTGTGCCACCCACCACCGCGCCCGTCACACCACCACAATTGTAGAATGTAATGATAACACAATTTTAGTATGGAGGCCATAAAGAACTAAAAGACATGCAGCTAGAAAACCCCATCGAAAGGCAAGGAATGAACACAACAGCTGCTGATTCTGAGCCTGCAGCATTCTGATGCTTCTGCGGCAGGTTAAACTCACTGGTATATCACAGTCCTACAGGTTAACTATACATACATACTAGTCAGTTCCGGGAACCGATGACACACCCAAGAGGCGCAGAGTCCGGAGTGGCTCGGATTCGAAACCCAATGGCGTCACAGCCGTCCGACATCAGCACCCCAGAGGTGACTGCTTTGATGTCTTGGGGGGCATCCAATCCGAAAGCCACCTTTATATGGTGGGTCAGGAACACCAATGTTAATTTGATTTCCTCCAAGGCTACTGTAGCACTTCAGTAAGCTCCAATTTTCTCCAAGAGATTTCATTCATTGCAGAACTAAATATCTATCCAGTAACAATCCAGAGGCAACAACTCAAAGAAGGCAACCAGTCACACACTTGAAAGCACTCATCTTTTCTTGCAACGTAAAAGGCATGTTAAAATTAGAAATTCTATAAAACCTCAATCCAAGATAATTTGAGTGCACAACACCCAAGCTAAAGGCCAGAAGAACATTAAGATAGGCTCCAACGATGTTTCAGTAGTACGGCCTGTAGCGCATCGGCCTCCTGAATCTGGGAACTTTCCTGCACAAGCACAATTTTGTCAAGGAAAACGGTCAAGCAAACGCCAACTCGCCCGCACACAGGAAAAAAAAAATCTAAATTACAAATCGGTGGTCAACTTACCCATATCCATAAGGGGAGTAGAAATAAGGTGGCACATAGGGCCTCCTGAACCGGTAGCCCATGTACGGATTGAAACGCCTCGGACGAAACTGTTTCATTCCAGGAACGTTAGTTCGCTTTGCCAGAACCTGCAAACCACACATTTCTGGTCAAGAAAGAAAAAAGGAAAAGCTGTAATAGCATGTATGACTTTCGACCGAAACAGCGGAAGCGAGTTCCTGATACTCACGCACTTTCAGTTGGCGACCATGGAGTTCGGATTCATTCAGCAAGACAGCCTCCTGAACAGCCTCGGCCTCCAGAAATTCCACATAAGCAAAACCCTTCGGCTGTCCAAATTTGTCGGTTAGGATCGTAACCCTGTTAACCGTCCCGCACGATTGGAAATGCTGCTGCACTTCTTCAGGGGTGCATGCATAGTCCACCTGCAATGTTGTGGCCAGATCAACATACATGGGCAGATGTTAAAATGCCGGTGGCAGAGACTGGGCACAGCTCAGCTCAAGATCAGCTGCATAGAAATGCCTATCAGGGATTCAACTTGTCGCCATGGTTGCTTTCCAAGCAGACAACCACCGTTACAAGTGTAGGCACCGAATCTTGAACGAATTACATAAATTCGAAATTGTAATCAACAACACGGATATGTACTAATAAAGACTAGTCATGTATGCTGCAGTGAACAGAGCCTCCTGTTAGAGATACATATGTATGCATTACTATTTCGGCATTTTCCCTTTATAGAGTGGCATGCCTCGGGCCACCATATTGGTGACAACACTCACCTCCTTGTGTGTGTGTGTATAATATATATATATAAAGAGAGAGGACTGCTCACATATTGGTGACAACACTCACCATGTATTCTGCGTGACACTCTCTTCAGCTGTCCGATTCCATCGAGCGCTGCACAAAGAGCATAATCGAGCAGACTCATTCATGGGATGACACTCAAGGGAAAACGGCAAGCTGCAGTGCGACACCGCTCGCCCCACTGTAATAGCCCTATATATATATATATATATAGTCCCCCTCTAGTGAGATCCTGTTGGTGCGACCCATTGGTGTGATCCGAGCACTATGGGCTGCCCGATTTAATTTGTTTGGCTATGATGTACAGTTCGGACGGTGTATGCAACACACCTAACGGTGCAGGCAACACACCTAACGGTGCAGGCAACAAGAATCAATATGTTGTTGTACCTCACTCCATAAGTTGCAGTCTTGCCAGTGCATATGTTACTCGTCAGGGTCGCACCAGTGGATCGCACAGGAGGGATTATATATATATATATATATATATATATATATATATATATATATATATATATATATATATATATATATATATATGGGGAGATATACTTGTTTGGGGATATTTTTCGCTAGTCCGTGCGGCCTACCTGTGAGACAAAGAGAAACGGAAAAACGGCTGGCTCCCTTAGGAGCGCAGACCCTCCGACGCTCAAGTCAGTCTCAGGTGGTCAATGGAGAGCTGTAGTAGACAGAAGTAGTAGGGATGAGGGTTTCGAACCTGTCCTTTGGAGCCAGGGGGTGTACCTTTATAACCTTCGGCGGCCTATCGGGGCGTAACGCGTGGCAGCTTTTTCCGACACCTTCCAGACCCCACGTGCCGGCCCACATGGGCCTATGACAGCCTTTGTCACATGGGCTTCTGACAGTCTTTGTCGTCTAGCTCGTAGGGCGGTGAAGAGGGGGGAAGAACCTGTCTTGTCTCGGCCAGATGGCGTCTCTGAAAAGTTCAAGTCTGGAAGGTTCCAAACCGTCTTTGACAAGCTTCCGTGGACTACAATCGTCCACGTAGCTTCAGTGGGGTGTTGACACCTGGCGGTCCTTGCGTTGCCTTACTGTGGGCGACCTTTAGGGAGGAATCAGGGGCGAGCTCGCCTCTCATTGCTCCACCTTCTCCATATTCATCAAAAGTCGGACCCCATAAGGACGACCTCTTTCGACAAATAGGGGGGGGGGGGGGGGGGGGGGGGTTCCGGCGAGCTTCTGTGCGAGCCGTTGATCCGCCGCCTTCCTCCAAATTGTCAGGAGTCGGGTTCTTCAAAGATGCGACCTCTTCGATAACTAGCGCGGCCTGGCGAGCTCCTGAGCGCACTACCGGTGTTCGTTAATATCATTCTATGTTTTCTCTTTGGCCAGAGTTCCACTGATCACCGAGCAGGCTGCGAGCTTTTGTGCGAGCTGAGGGTGAGCTCCTAGGCAAGCTGGAAGCGAGCTCCCGTGCGAGCTGAGGGCGAGCTCTTAGGCGAGCTGGAGGCGAGCTCCCGTGCGAGCTGAGGGCGAGCCCCTAGGCGAGCTTCTGTGCGAGCTGGAGACGAGTAAATGGCATAACAGGCTTTTGCTTGATTCTATGGGCTCTCGGGTGGGCTTCCTGGCAGTTCATGTAGCCGACTCCGAATCATGCTATTTCCCCCCTATCAGTGGCAAGGTGCCAGGGTTGTAGGCATGACGACCTAACTCCCGCTGTCACTACAAGCGCTGTGCGGGCTTCCTGGAAATGTTCTTTAAACTCTAAGAGCTGCTCAGGCCATCAAGCTACTTACCCATAATTCGGGTGTAGCTTCGAGGCGAGGGATCGGACTGAGGGTGGGCTCCAACACCTGAGCGAGCTCCAGTACGAGCTCCAACTCCTTGAAATGTGCCTGATATCAATGCCTGCTTTGACAGGGATGCCGATGCTTTTAGCTACCCCCATCAATACTCTTACTCATGGCCTCCTACTCATATAGTTACCTATGATCAGGAACATCCATTAGATCTCGATGTACGGTTCGGATTAGATGGGGAGTTAAAGCAATGGTGTCCGCATTAAATACGGGCTTTTAATACGGGCATTTAATGCGGACACTATTGCTTTAACTCCCCATCTAATCTGAACCGTACGTCGGGATCTAATGGACAACCCGGATCATAGGTAACTATATGAGTAGGAGGCCATGAGTAAGAGTATCCCTCCCCTATATATATATATATATATATATATATATATATATATATATATATATATACACACACACATCTATAGAGGTTCATAGAGGCTTTCAAATTTGCTCAAATTTGATAAGGTTGATCATCTTACTATAGATAGCATACCCACAAAAAATTAGAACATTCTAAAACTTCTAGGTGCGTCAAATGATCATATCTTCAAATTAACGATTGGCATGGGCGATCAATAAAGCTCTTCACATTTGATGCACCTAGAAATTTTAGAATATTCTAATTTTTTGTGGACTTGCTATCTATTGGTAGGTGATCATCCTCACCAAATTTCAAAACCTCTAATAACCTCTATTGATGTGTTGGCACCAAAAGTGTTGGTTGTTGATCATATATATATATATATATATATATATATATATATATATATATATATATATATATATATATATATAGTCCAGTTCTCTTAAGGAACGTCACCCAACCTTATCTTGGAGGACAAAATATTTGAGGCACCTAGAGGTTTCATAATTTGTTGATTTTTGGTGAGGATGATCACCTTGTTATAGATAGAACCCCCACCAAAAATAAGCAAATTACAGATTCTCTAGGTCTCTCAAATATGCTCTTCAATTTAACGATTAAAATAAATGGTCGATAATAAAGAGCATATTTGAGGGACCTACAGGTTCTGTAATTTGCTAATTTTTGGTAGAGGTCCTATCTATAACAAGGTGATCATTCTCACCAAAAATCAGCAAATTATGAAACCTCTAGGTCCCTTAAATTGTTTTGTCCCCCAAGATAAGGATGGGAAACGTCCCTTATGAGAACCGGACTATATATATATATATATATATATATATATATATATATATATATATATATATATATATATATATATATATATATATATATATATATATATGGGTCAGGATCGGATGACCCAGCAAAATTTGACCCATTAATAACCCAGCACCCTTTGATGCACTTAGAGGTTATAGAATGGGCTGATTTTTTGTAGACATGTCGTCTATGGTATGTTGATCATCCTCACAAAAAATCAAGCCCATTCTAAAACCTCTAGGTGCATCAAATGCGCTCTTCAAATCAACGGTTTTTTACTGTCAATTTTAACCGTTGATTTGAAGATCTCATTTGATGCACCTAGAGGTTTTAGAATGGGCTGATTTTTTGTGAGGATGATCAACATATCATAGACAACATGTCTACAAAAAATCAGCCCATTCTAAAATCTCTAGGTGCCTCAAAGGGTGCTGGGTTATTTGCTGGGTCAAATTTTGCTGGGTCATCCGATCCTGACTATATATATATATATATATATATATATATATATATATATATTATGGTTTATTAGGGGGGACAAAAAGGGATGTGATTGATTTACCCAAATATCCAAATGGAACCCCTAAATCTCTATAACAGCCTTCTATAGTCCAGGAAAAAAAATAGCAGTTGTCCATTTCAGTCCGTTTCACACCTCATGTCAGTCGTCCGTTTCACCCCTCATTCCCCACAAAACCCCTAAATCTTGCCCCCTCTCCCCAAATGGAAACCCCTAAATTCCACCCCTCTTCCTCTCGTGAAATCCCTGAAAATACATGCGATCAACCCCACCTCCTTAATTGAAACCGATCACAAGCCCATATGTTTCACCCCTTAATTGAAACCAATCACAACAGTCCGTTTCACCCCTCATCCCCCGCAAAACCCCTAAATCTCGCTCCCTCTCCCTAGATGGAAACCCTAAATCTCGCCCCCTCCCTATCGTGAAATCCCTGGAGACCGTACGATCATCTCTCTCTCTCTCTCTCTCTCTCTCTCTCTCTCTCTCTCTCTCTCTCTATATATATATATATATATATATATATATATATATATATATATATATATATATATATATATATATATATATATATATATATATATATAGAAACCTCCCTCGAGAAATCTCGAGATCGAAAGGCCCGTGCGCGCACCCCATCTCCCGGTCCCTTACAATCCATCTCTCTCCCTCTCTCTCCTCCCTATATGGAAACCCTAAACCTCGCCCCTTCCTCATCATGATATCCCTAGAAGCCGTGCAATCAACTCCCTCTCTCGGCTACAACAAATCTCCCTCTCTGTCCCCAGATGGAAACCCCCCTCGATCGGAAGGCCAGTGCGATCACCCCCTCTCCCGGTCCCTCACGATCCATCTCTCCCCCCAAGATGGAACCCCCCTATCCCCATCGTGAAATTCCTGGAAACACGTGCAATCAACTCCCTTTCCTGGCCACAGCAACTTCATCTCTCCAGATGGAAACCCCCTCGAGATTTATCGAAATCTATAGCCGCCCTATATCTAAGGTTGTATACATCCTATGATTTGATTTTCTTCGGTGTTCCATATAGATGTACCGATCATCTCGACTTTGTAGCTATGGATTTCATTTGATTTGCAGCTACGAATTTCATTTGATTTGCACTAATGTTTATAGATGGAATGATCATCCCCAAAAAGGCAATAGTATTACTATGACCCACCATAATCTAGGACTCGTAATCTACAAAATAGATACAACTTAAGTAGGAATAGGACTACTAACCAATAATCAGTGTTCTAAAAAACTGTCTACGCGGTCGCCTAGGCGCCAGAAGGCTCCCCACCGCCCAGCCTAACCCCTAGGCGGTGCAGAAAAGCGGCCCAGGCCGCTAGGCGGGGCTAGGCAGGCCAAGGCAGATCTAGATCGCCCAGGCGGGCTTAGGCTCTAGAACATGTATTGATGTTATTCTATTGTTGGTAATCTTGAATTTATGGTTTGAATTGTACTAAAATCATGGATATTATGATATCATCTTATAATATCATGCTTGCTTTTGTTCTTGTTAATCTTGAGTTTATGGTTATGTAAATGATGCATGCTCTTTAAAATAATGGTTGGGATAATCTTGAATTTATAGTAATTTTAAAACATAAATATTATATTAATTTATATATAATATCAAAATAATAATTTAAATAATTTAAAAAGCCAAAACGCCTAGGTGTCGCCTAGGCGGTCTAGACACTAGAAGGCCCCCCACCGTCCGACTAGCATCTAGCACTTTTTAGAACATTGCTACTAACATGACATAACTACCTCCATATCTTATGGGAATTATCTGATAATTTCCAAAACATTTGTGTGTTGTTTTTTAGTAGGAAATAGAGATAAAGAAGGAATAAAAAGGATAGAAGATATACCCACAATAAAATGATTTAATTCCCATGAAAAAACATTATATATGCATGCTTCACAAGAAGGGAAATAACTCATGTACAACAGTTGATAAAGGACCCTTGTAGATTTTAGACTAACATTCGCTTTAGAAAGTAAGCCTAAGAATAATATTTTAATAAGGAGGAATATAAGTATTTTCATATTCAAACGAGGCTTTTCTGATTAATGAGATTCGCTATTAATGAAGTAGAGCAGGTAAATCACATACAAGTAGTTCTTGGCGATCCAACATTCTAAAGTGGCAACCGTTTGGAAGTAAAAAAACTTCCATAGGCACAGGGTAGTCCAATATTAATGTAGAGAATGAGGGATACTTAAAATGATTTCAATCAAATAAACAGGCTCAACCAAGTAGAGACATGCCTCATGCTCATGTAGTGTAAGGACATCTACTCAAACCAGCGATAAATATTCAAATAAATATTGGTCTAAGATGTAGGGTACTATCAAAGAAAAGGCTTCAGATTTAATTATTTAAGGGAAAGGAAGGATCAAACTCCATGATGTGGATGTCATCAAAGGCATTGGACGATGACGGGTGTTGTTGGGGCTTCTCGGAACGACACGGTGCTGAAACAGGCCTGAAGAAGCCTACGAGGCGTCGACAGATCTCGACGGCGGCAGCAGGACAGGTAACAGGGTTTGTCGAGCCTGTCGGACGGCTGGCGGCCGGTTGTCGACTGGACCCTGCAGCAGGCCGGCGACTGGCTTACGAGCCTTAGCGGTCATCGACTGGCAGCACAAGCGCCAGGGTTGCACGTGGTGCCTCTAGTGGTCCTTCGGTTGGCGATGGATGATGATGTTGATGATGAAAATCACGTTGGGTGACTCATTGGAGACGGTAATCGCGATGAAGATGATGCCAATTAATCTTGTAGATAGAAACAAGTAACGGAGATTCTTGGCCTAAGCCTTAGATCTTTCACCTCAAGATGACGGTTCTTCGCAAAGAAACCCTAGAGCAAGCTCAAGTTTTTTCACTCAATCATAATAATATAATATAGACGACAACAAAGCATATATATAATGTCTCATAGCAACCCTAATGGCTAAAAGACAAAGAAAAGACATAAATAACCCTCATAACGTGGGTTTTGACAAGTTCATATTTTGGCCTGTTATTAAATCCGAAAATAATAAAATGACCAGAATACCCTCCAACTAGTGCAGCAATGACCATGGAGTCATGTACTAGCAAACTACAAATGGTCTCCAAGCTCAAGGCCAAGTGATGGGGTGAACGTCCTCCGCCTACGCATGTAGACTCACATTGGCACCTGTCAAACCGGATTGGTGTTCCCACCACCAGCCCTTCTTGAAATGGTTAGGGTGATAGACAAAGAGTGAGTTGTTAATTGTATTCCAAATATAACAATCCACTTCAAGTTACCTATTTCATTCCTTCAATAGATAAGGCTCGGGCTCACGCATAGAAGAGGTCACAACTTCTTCTCCCTGTACGTTTTTGATAAGTGGCCCTCTTATCTTTCCTCATCCAGCCCTTTTAACAACAACTAATGGTTGGTTTAAAAGATAGACTATATACTTTTATAAATGACACCTTTTATCCAGAATTGGCCTTTTCCAAATGACTAATATACTGCCCATATTAACCCTAGTTACAACCAAGCCCTATATACTGGAATGATTGCACAAAAAGAAAAAGGAAAAAGTACTTCCAATTTAACTAAACTGTGGACTACTTAATGACACCTAATAAACACCCAATTGGCCAATAACTCAAAATGTGGCACTTAATGTGCTTTATAATTTGATTAAGCTATTGATGCTCCTACATCATTTGGTAGGTATACAAAACTTGGATGCCCAAAAGGTTCATTTCTATTTTCTAAATTTTCTAGTAGTTTAAAATTTAAACTCTTGGCAACATATGTAGACAGATGGGTTATTTAATGGACCGTTTTGAATCAAAGATAAAACAAAAAAATGTTCTTCTGATTTTCTCCCAAGGACATGGATTATTCAGTCGACCATTGTGAATCAAAGTTAAAATTAAAAAAATATATTCTTCTTCTGATAATCTCACAAGGCGAGGTAATAGTCTTAACCTAATTAACGTATTGGATTCTTTATACTAAATGTAAAGTTGAAAAAATAGACCCTACATACTACAAATGGAAGCGTATATTATCCATTTGAACAAACAAATTAATTAAACAATCTGAACCTTAGTTTAATATCAAGAGAGAGGAAACATAAGATGCCAACCATCACTGAAATTCACAATGCACAACATGTTAGATTTTTGTGTTATTCTAGATTAGATAGTCTATATTGTTACCATCAGATCCTGACTTGCATCAGTTTCAAGAGAATACTAAAAGTAGACATACACATTTGTTCACAACTTGGAACATTACCTACGGAGTATCATTTTATATGATTCACTTAAAAATCTACAGGCTTGCTTCTCTTTTATAAATGGATGTCTTATTTTTTAAAAGTTTCCCTTCCATGATCATCTCAATTTTTATCAGGGCCAACTTTGCTAGTTAGAATATTAATCCTGACTCCTATGTGCTTTACAATGGCTTTCTGGCTAAGGGGATCAAGGCCTGAAATAACAAACGAATTTCACAACATGGGCTTCAAATTTGAAGGATAGGCAATTCAGATATAGTTTCGGTAGGATCTATCTATTCATCTTAGAATGCCACATTTCACTGCTAATTGAAATTATTTTATAACTATATCCACATAAAGTGAACTAGTAGTAATACATGTAATCGCGTAAACATGGGTTTCTTGGATTCCTCTATGCCTAAAAGGATGCCAAGATATTTTATAGTAATGAAATAACGAATATCATAAAGCAATAACAAGCCAACATGCAATAAGCAAAATAAAGAAATCAGGTGGATGAAAAGGAGAATTGCTCCTCCAGCCATATTGCCATGAATCACAAATCTACTAATGAATAGCTGGACGTATACTGGACTTAGTAATGCTGCAACTTACGCGATTTAAAACTTACAGCACCCAAAAAAGAGAACTTGCAGTTGAGTCTAAGAAGATATAACTATAAAGATTGCAATTTGCAACAGTTCAAACCTTGTCATTTCTGCAAAGTGAATAAATAAGATGACAGGACTATAGCATTAAAAAATCAATCAACTCCCTCAATAAAAGTTTATGTTTCTAATTGGCAAAAACAAATTAAAATTTCAAGCAGCAATGATGAATTCAGAAAGATATGCTGGAAAAAAAACAGCAGAAAAAAGTGACCAAGGTCACAAGCAAGAAATCAAGGACCTCTCACCATATACTGATAGGTACCTATATACTCCATATGCACTCCCATTTCACCATCGAGAATAAGGCTTCTGCGACTAAGTTGCATAACAACTCTTCCTGACACCAGTTCAGAAGGACACATGCCATTTTATTTTATTCCTTTTCTCTTTCTGGGATCTGGATGAGATTTTTATTTTTGATATTCCGAAATCCTTTTTTTCATCCTTTTTCCTTTTTTTTTTTTGCTTCCTCGAGAAATATTACACATTTTTTTAATTTTCTTAGGCCCTTCATTTTTCTTCTTTTTTGGCCTATTTGGACTTTTTCATTCCTTTTTTTTATGTAATACCACAAATAGACATCATTTGTTTCATTCTTTTTTAACTTCAGACATCTTATATCAGAGCTTCCTCGAATCGCAAGTACTGGGTATCAGAGAACTCGAAGATTGGAGAGTGGCCCTGCGACCATATTTAGACATACAGTCAAAGGAGGACACCAAAACTAAAAAGACAGACACAAATAAACAATGCAAACAATAAAGGAGAACTACTATGTCCTTGACTCCAGGTGAGAGATCGGTGAAAGACAATATTAATGCTATGAGATTCTTCACTGCAGAATAGTAGAGTTGATCTAAATTTCAAGAACATAGCCACCAATTTAATATATGATGATAAAGATCATAAGGAGCAGAAATAAGGACCAGAACATGTGTACTGATTGATTCTATGACCTGAGTATAGCTATAATATTAAATACAGAATATGAGCCATTAGTTATCTACATCCAGCATTCAATACTTATGGTCACTTCGGTGAGAATGCATTGCATGTCGATGACGAAGAACATATCATAGTCTCCTAGTGGACTTAAACAAAATGAATCATATTGCGTACAGCGTGACCAACAGTGCTCTTTCCTGGCAAAAAAAAGGAATGGATCTTGCTAACTAAACAAAAATAAGTCTACCCTTTTACTCAACTCAAAACTTCTCAGTGAATCTTTCATTTACTAGGTATCATATCCTATACAGTCAAAGTCCGAAGTCAACCAACAGTCGACCAAGGCCCGACTAGGACTAGTTCAGGACTAATCGGAACAAAAATTATTCTAACCCCTCCCCACTCCCTAAACATATATGATATATGAACTACATAAATGCCAACAAGTATATAATATTAGTCGGTCAATAACAATAAGTAAAAACTACCAACTATAAAGTATAAAATATAAAGTCATCAACTATCAAAGAAATTATCAAGTAACATACTAGCATAAATATAAGGGTAAATTACACATAGACCTCATGTAGTTTCACCAATTAGCACTTTCACACTCTCATGTTTAAAACCCTACTCCCTGTAGTTTCTATTCCTTGCACAAACACCCCCTTGGGAGGGGGTGAAAATGATATGTTCTTCAAACTATAGGGGGTCATTTGTAGGGTTTTAAACATATGGGGGTGAAAGTGATAATCGGTCAAACTATAGGGGGTCTATGTGTAATTTATCCTAAATATAAAGAAACTAGTATTAAGTAGCATAATGTCATAATCTAAGAAAAAGAACATAATGTCATAATCAAGTCTATCCCGACAACTTCAACAAGTAGTAACATAAGTACATGACACATCCACCCAAAAAAACCCAAGGGCAAATTACAAAAACCTCCCCTGAACTAGACACCTCATTTTATATTAGTCCCTTAACTTTTTTTTAACAATTTGATCCCTGAACTATGCTCCGTCTACATTTACTCTCCCTTTGTCAACTTTTATTCCAAAAATGCCCTTGTCCTAGTAGTCTCATAACTTCATAAGTTAAATATTCTAAAACAATTTTGAGTCTTAGAAATTGATAGGGTTTTAAACATAGGGGGTGAAAATGATATGTTCTTCAAACTATAGGGGGTCATTTGTAGGGTTTTAAACATATGGGGGTGAAAGTGATAATCGGTCAAACTATAGGGGGTCTATGTGTAATTTATCCTAAATATAAAGAAATTAGTATTAAGTAGCATAATGTCATAATCTAAGAAAAAGAACATAATGTCATAATCAAGTCTATCCCGACAACTTCAACAAGTAGAAACATAAGTACATGACACATCCACCCAAAAAAATACAAGGGCAAATTACAAAAACCTCCCCTGAACTAGACACCTCATTTTATATTAGTCCCTTAACTTTTTTTTAACAATTTGATCCCTGAACTATGCTCCGTCTACATTTACTCTCCCTTTGTCAACTTTTATTCCAAAAATGCCCTTGTCCTAGTAGTCTCATAAGTTAAATATTCTAAAACAATTTTGAGTCTTAGAAATTGATAGGGCTTTTTTGGGATAAAAATTGATGGAGGGGGGTAAATGAAGATGGCGCATAGTTCAGGGATCAAATTGTTCAAAAAAAAAAAGTCGAGGGTCAATATGAAATGTGGTGTATAGTTTAGAGGAGGTTTTTGTAATTTTCCCAAAACACAAATAGTACTAGTAATCTCCAACATCAATATCAAAATCATCATCTGATTTGTTTTCTTCACCATGTTCTCCATCTTCCTCCTCCAATGTCCTCAATATTCACATGTTCTTCATCCTCATCGTCATCAAGAAGTGGAAATGAGGGATGAGTGTCTGATCGTTGCCTTAAATAACTCATCGTATTAGGTCTAATGTCAGCAACTCACATAGCATTCTCAACTTGTGCCCAAGTAAGATCATCGCCTTTGTGTACAAATTCTTGAAGCTCACTATCGGTTGGAATGATTCAATCGTCATTCTCATAATCTCATCCACTTTCCTCAAACAAATGGGATCATTATCTTTTACGTTCTTACTGTGAATCCTTTTTATGTATCGTCGCTCCAACTTTTTATTGTATTGAATTAATATAAGATCATTCAATTTTGATTGGAAAAGACAATTCATCTTCTTTGAATGCAACATAATTTTTTTAAAAAAAGACTCCCACTTTTTTGAATGCAACTGCAAAAGACAATTTCTCTTATTAGTCGTCGGCTGGGGAGTCAGGACTTAAACAGGGCCTGCCCGCAATATACCCAGTCGAGGTTATTAAACTGGCCCAGCCCGCATTAATCTTGACTAGACCTGGTCACTAGTCGGGTCAAGTTGGCAAAATGGCAACTAGGGCTAGTCGCCGACTAGTCCCAATTTTGATAGCATATACCCTACCTTATTTAGGAATTATAATATGAGTAGGAATTCTAATTCATCAAGAAATGATATGTTAAATAGGAATCCTAACGCATCAAAGAATACTATTTCAAATAGATTCCAATTTTGAGTAAAAAATATGTTCTAACAAGGAATCTTTTCTGAAACAGGAATATTTTACGAGTTAGGAATACTAATTGAATTAGTAATCCTAGATATTTAAGAAACATTTATTCCATCATATGTCTTGCCCTGCATTATTCGCTTCGTTTGCATGTGAACTCATCCAAGCTCCTTGTCCAATCCCTCACCATCATTGAGCATTGCTTAAAGGCAATTGATGATCTATGTCAACCATGGGATACGGTATCATCCTATGATCTGTAGACACAGATAAGGTGTCGGGTATCGAGTGTCGACACGGACACGGGAGTCGGACACGGCAACATCATAAAAGATGGATCATCACATGGGGGGGGGGGCTGTCTATGTATATATACACCAACAAAATTATGAAATTGATATAATTTGAAAATTACTACGCCTTCGGAATTCGACTCCTACATGATCTACCATTTCCCTTTGTTCTCCCGATTGGAGAAGGGAGAGACTCACAACGTTCGGTTTAATAACATGGAGCGATGGTATACATTGTGTCCACACATATGGACATGAGAATCTATGTCGACACGTGTTTACAGGGTTCCAAGGGCTCAATTAGAGGTGTCCCCCATATCATAGGTATCATGCCCTTCTTGGTGTTATTTGGAAGAATACATGATGCTTTGTGATACGAATAATAACAAATGAATTGTTACTCATTGTGCATTCCTGAAATGATGCTCCATACCAAACGATCATCAACTACTTCAACACTAAGATTTGTTATGATTTTATTATGCTCTTTGATTAATAGTATTTTGCACTATAAAGGCTTCATCATGGACAACTTCACTGAGAAGTGAAAACATCACCCTCAACTTTCTTTGACCACTAATAAACATATTTAAAGAAACCCATCATGACTAATATTATAAGAAATGTGATAGTTCTCTTCAACTTGGTCCACAACCTCTTGTTCTTGGAAAAATATTAGGTCTTCAACCTTTGGCGCTTCCACATGGTCTTCTACAAAATTGTCCTTGTGATTTGTCTGTTAACTCTTGCACATCTCTGTGAGACACTTAGATTTGAAAGCGGTGGCTGCAGACAATGGCTCCTTTACGATATCTCTTGCAGTCCTGCTCAATGATTGGTTGAATCAGTCTCTCGCTTGATTTGCTTGTTGTGTAGGTCGTCCGATTCCATGCAAGGCTTCGAAAACTTCAATTTTTGACAAACTAGTTTTTGAATATGGCTCTTCTATGACACTTTTGATTTGTTGTCAATCACTTGGTTCAACTTTCATCTTTGATCTCTAGTTGAACTTTTTTTTTCACACGCAACTTTTGGTCCTTGAACACAAAAGTAACATGTGTTTGTTTTCACAATAAAATCCATCTCTTGGTTAGAGAACCACTGTCGAACAAATATGACATGAATATTGTTCAACTGTATGATGTCACACCAAACAAAATACTTGTACAAGTTCAAATCTAGTAAAACCTTACACATCTTTTAGTGCAACTTTATATGGAAGTCGTGATCAGTGATTCAACATGCATATTCAATTTTCCAAGTACACATGGCACAAAATTCTTCACAAGCTTATGGTCGACGAGGAAATTTGTAACATTTTCACCCAAACAACTTCTGGTTCTTGGACAAAAGCATTTGATACTTCAATATGAACAGCTATAGGTTTTTACCCATATGCTCGCCACTGAATAATAGACAAGGGAACAAAACTTTTTCCTTGCCTTTAGTTAATCCCCTTATTACATTAGGTATCGCAAGCTCCTCACCTTCTGCCAGAAAGCAAAGGCAGCAAGATATGGAGTATGCCAGGAATTTAGAAATATCTATATAAGCAATAGGACCTTTCACACAAACCAAGGCTAGAACCTCTACCAGCTGACGTGTCTACTAAAATGACTCTTTCACTTGTTTATTGGGCATCGCTGAATTCTAGCTCATATTCAAATCAATGTTCATCTAGATCTGTCAACTTTGTCTAGGATTTCAACAAGGATCTAACATTGTGGACTCTCACACTCAATTTTTAGAATCGACACTATTATAATATATGACGAGCTATGAAGCACGGGTACTCCGAACAGATACCGTACCAGTACCGGGTACTTACCGGGTACGGGTACGGGTACGGCATAATCCGTACCCGGTACGGCAAACAGTCTTTGGTACGGCTTCGGTACGGCTCCGGTACGGCAGGCAGTTTTCGGTACGGCTCCGGTACGGCAGGCAGTTTTCGGTACGGCTCCGGTACGACAGACAGTCTTTGGAGGGTGCTGATTTACTTTAAATTGCAAATCTATCACTTGATTAGCCCGACTTGGAGGTCGTGCTATTCGGAGATGATGATGAGAACGAACTTTGCTATGCATTTTGTTTTGTATTGCTACTTTGCTTGGTTTGGTTCTAATGCAATGGACCGTATCGTCATATAGCTCATGCTTAAAAATTACTATACATGAGATTACAATGTATTTCTTGCATGAATGCATTACTATATCGTCGTATGGCTCGCATCGAATAATCTTGTTTTTATGGTTTTGGAACTTTGAAGCTAGAGCTTTAATGATGAAGAAATTATGGTTGCATTTGGATCTGATTCATATCGATAACGATATTATACTAAAAGTATATATATATATATATATATATATATATACAGTGTTGTTAGTATCGTACGATACACGATACGTATCGTACGATACGATACAGGAGAAAAACGATACGTATCGGGTTTACGTATCGTTTTTCTCCTGTATCGTACGATACACTATACGATACGCTACGATACGATACGATACACGATACGGTCCGATACGGTGAAAACATGTTTTTTTGTTTGTTTTTTTTTTTTTTTTTGAAACTTTTAAAATGAATTTTTTTCTCTTAATTTCACAAAGGACTATATAGGTCTCTTAGCGTTAAAAAAATACTTAGGAATATTTTCTAACTTAGAGTGAAGTGATACTAATTTTTTTTTAGAAATTTATAGGTGTTTTACAAATCTTTCTCTAGAGTTGTCGGATTCCAATGCCATTTGTTTTTAAAATTTTTCTAGAGCTTGGAACACCAAATATCTACAACTTTGCTAATTTCAATAGTTATAGGATTCCATTTCTACCTATATATATATATATATATATATATATATATATATATATATATATATATATATATATATATATATATATATATATATATATATGTGGTACTTCTTAGTAGAGGGCTAATGGATCTATGTTCATAAAGTAAGGCTAAAGGAAAGAAGTGGATGACTTTGAATAAGACAATGAGGATGAGAATGAAAATAAATAAGAGGTCCAAGAGACATTAAAGAAAGATAAAGAAGCAAGTGGTGATAAATTATCTATTGTTGATGATCAAATTGATGATGTAGATGCGGTGGAGATTGAAAAATAAGATCTTCCTACTTTTTGAGTTTTTGTTTTGTCTTCATTGACCATTCGAATATTTTGAGAACAATATATTGATAGATCATAGATAATACTTATATATGATTTCTTTTTTATATAAATATATACATCATATTTTTTGTATAGGCTAATGTTATGTTTGATGTGAAATTATAGGGAATGTCTTACTCTTCTACTTGACTTTTCATATTTAATATTCTAGTATGTACTTTCTATATTTATTATATATATATATATGTATAAAATATAAATTTAACCGTATCTTACGATACACGATACGTTACGATACACGATACACAAAATAGGAAAAACGATACACGATACGATACACGATATGACAACCTTGTATATATATATATATATATATATATATATATATATATATATATATATATATATATATATATATATATATATATATATATATATATATATATACCCTGTCGTACCCGTACCCTAGTTTTTTAAGATTTTGCCGTATCAGCGTACCCGTACACGTACCCGTACCCAGGGTTTCAAATCTCGGCCGGTACCGGTACGTACCGGATTTGGCCGGGCCGAACCGAGTCCAGCACCCGGGACCGAAACAGGCCTGAACCGGCCGGTACCAACCCGTACCGGACCGAACCGACCGAGTCAGGCAGGTACCGGCCGGTACGAACCGGTACCGGCCGGTTCAGTCCCGTCCGACAGCCATAATGGGGTGCGTGGGCTTTGGGTCATTTTTTTTATTTTTTTATGTTGGATTCCCCCCTCCACATGGGCTGAACATGCTTTCCCAGCATTTGCATGTGGAGGGGGGTGGCATTTTTAGTTTTGGCCCCTCCAAAAAGTATTATTCCTTAAGTGGGAGGGGGGGGATTTGAAGGCTATATAAACCCCCCCAAACCATTCCATTGCAACTCCAAAACCATCCATCAACTTGCAAGAAAATAGAGGAGAGAAGAGAGGAGAGAGAAAAAAGAGAGAAGAGAGAAGAGAGAAGAGAGGAGAGAAAGAAAAAAGAGAGAAGAGAGAAGAGAGAAGAGAGAAGAGAGGAGAGAAAGAAAAAAGAGAGGAGAGAAGAGAGGAAAGAAAGAGAAGAAAAAAAGAGAGGAGAGAAAGAAAGAAAAGAGAAGACTGAAGAGAGGAGAGAAAGAAAAGAGAGAAGAGAGAAGAGAGGAGAGAAAGGAAAAAAGAGAGAAGAGAGAAGAGAGGAAAGAAAGAGAAAGAAAGAGAGGCGACGAGCGGGCCGAGCGGCACACCGACACAAGCCGCACCGACGAGTGACGACGAGGTCACGACTCACGAGTCACGAGACTCACGACGAGCGGCACGAGCACGAGCGGGCCGAGCGGCGAACTTAAGAGTGAAGAAGGTAAAACGATTACTGCCTTGAGTGCCTACCATTACCTTTGAGGTTGTCTAATTGTCTCCCGGACCTCCCGGTTTGAGATATGAGTGTTCATTTCCTTACTCATCCAGTCATCCCTCTGTATTGTGATTTGTGAATCTGTGATAATCAGAATGCCATTAAAATTGCTAGTAACCCCGTATTCCATGTGTGCAACCAAGCATATAACTCGACTATCATTTTCTTTGACAGCATCTTCTAATGTTAATTCCTTGGTGAGAACCTTGAAATCACGATTCACGAATGCTCACACGTGACGCGGCTCACGCAGTCTGCCAGTCACGCACTCACGCCTCACGTAGATTCGACTTTCGAGCCATTCGAAAGTCGAAACTTTTGCAAAAGTGAGCAAAACTGCAAAAGTCGAAACTTTCTAGTTTCTACTTTCTACGTTTCTAGTTTCTAACTTTCTACTTTCGAGTTTCTAGTTTCTACTTCTAGTTTCTAGTTTCTATTTTCGATTTTCTAGTTTCTACTTTCTAGTTTATACTTTCTAGTTTCTCCTTTCTACTTTCGAGTTTATAGTTTCTACTTTCTACTTTCGAGTTTCTAGTTTCTCCTTTCTAGTTTCTACTTTCGAGTAGAAACTAGAAACTCGAAAGTAGAAACTAGAAAGGAGAAACTAGAAACTCAAAAGTAGAAACTAGAAAGTAGAAACTATAAACTCGAAAGTAGAAACTAGAAACTCGGAAGTATAAACTAGAAAGTAGAAACTAGAAAATCGAAAGTAGAAACTAGAAACTAGAAGTAGAAACTAGAAACTCGAAAGGAGAAACTAGAAACGCAGAAAGTAGAAACTAGAAACTAGAAACTAGAAACTAGAAACTAGAAAGTTTCGACTTTTGCAGTTTTGCTCACTTTTGCAAAAGTTTCGACTTTCGAATGGCTCGAAAGTCGAATCTACGTGAGGGCCCTACTTTCTAGTTTCTACTTTCTACTTTCTACGTTTCTAGTTTCTAATTTCTACTTTCTAGTTTCTACTTTCGACTTTCGAGCCATTTAAAAGTCGAAACTTTATAGTTTTTACTTTCTACTTTCTACGTAGCAAAGCTGCAAAAGTGAGCAATTACTTTCTAGTTTGCTAATGCTTATTTATTTTTTGACTTAGATAATGGCACCAAAATCGAAAGAGATAGACGCTGGATGGCTACATTGCAAGGCAATTGAAGGCAACAAGCGGAAGGCCATATGCAACTACTGTGGCCGGACCATAAATGGTGGTATCACAAGAATGAAGGAGCATTTAGCGGGCAAGAAAGGACAAGTGACTGGTTGTGAGCACGTTCCAACAGAGGTACGGTCTCAATTCCAGCAATTTTTTAGAGAAGCAAGTAAAGATAAGAGTACTGCTCCTGAGCTTTCTGCTTCTAGAAGACCACCCCTTACCAAAAGTCAGTCGGTAAGGGGTTATAGAGAAACAAATATAGATGATGAAAGTTTTGATGATTCTTCATCTGAAGAGTTGTCGGATGAGGATAGGGAGATGAGAACGGCAATGAGACTTTCTCGTGAGGAAGCTCGTCGTCAAGAAATGAGAGAAAGAGGGGGAGACCAAAGAGGTAGATGGTCAATGAGTGGTCCTGGTGGTAGTTCCCGTTTTCTTCCTGGTGATATTGGTGGTAGTACTGGTGGAGGTGGACCTGGTGGTAGTAGCAGTGTTAGTGCTAGAGGAGGTAAAACTAGCACTGGCGGCAGTACATCTGTGCAGTTACCTCTAGACGGATTTATGTTTAGGGAACGTGGCCAGAAACAAACCAAATTAACAGCTGAAAAAATAAAACAAGCGGCCAGTAAAGTGAAGAAAGCAGTGGCCAAATTTTTTCATTTCAATCATATCCCGGCTAATGCAGCCGCGTCGCCATACTTTAAAAAAATGTGCGACACATTACAGTCGGTTGGACCGGGAATTTCTCCCCCTACCCCATATGAAATTGCTGGGCCACTTTTAGATGATGAGGTCTCCGAAATAAACGATTATATTCGTAGTTTTCAAACTCCCTGGGAGAAGAAAGGTTGCACAATTATGTGCGATGGATGGAGTGGCCCTACTAGAAAATTCATAATTAATTTTCTAGTATATTGCTCAATTGGTACTGTATTTTACAAATCAGTCGATGCATCAGCCAAAGTGCATGATGCAATATATCTTGCTGGACTTATGAATAATATCATCGACGAAGTTGGAGCTAATAATATTGTCCAAATAGTGACGGACAATGGCTCTAACTATAAGAAGGCCGGACAAATCATACAGAAGGAACAGAAGACTATATTTTGGACTCCTTGTGCCGCACACTGCATCGACTTGATCCTAAAAGATATAGGCAAATTGGATCATGTCGACAAGATCGTAAAACAAGCTCGAAAAATAACAAAATTTATTTACAACCATAACTGGGTAGTTGACTTGATGAGGAAGTATACTGGGAAGGGGGAGCTTCTGCGTCCAGCAATCACCCGCTTTGCCACTCACTTCATAGCATTGGAGAGCATTTTTAATCAGAATGATGCTTTACGAAAAATGTTTACCTCAGATGCATGGTGTCAATCAAAATATGCATCTAATGAAGAGGGCAAAGAGGTGGAAAATATTGTTGTTGGAAAGGAGCTCTGGGTCGAAATTGACAAGATAATAGTGTGTATCCAACCTCTAGTGCAAGTTCTTCGACTGGTAGATTCAGATGAAAAGCCTGCAATGGGATATATCTACGAAGCAATGGACAGAGCTAAGATGGCCATTCAGAAGTCGACAAAGGTTGGAGAAAAATCAAAAAAACAATATTTTAAGTTGATCGACAAAAGATGGGAGAAGACGCTACACCATCCATTGCATGCAGCAGGTAAATATTATCGTCAAGTGTATACTCATTATTTAACAATTTTAATTTTTAATCTCATTAGTCATTAGACTCAATACTTATTTCTTTCATATTATAGGATTTTACTTAAATCCCCAATACCAGTATAGGGTAGAAGTTTCACAACACCCAGAAATAATGATCGGGCTTAAAGAGGTGATCCGAACCTTGGAGCCTAGCATAGCAGCGCAAAATAAGGCAATGGAGCAGATGGAAATCTTCCGATATGCTCGTGGTTCCTTTGATTCGGAGAACGCAAGAACATCTATCTCGACCATGCAGCCAGGTAATACGTCGATAAGTTGATAACACACTTTAATTATACAATTATCCAATTGTAATCAACGAATACAAACTGAATGTTTTATTTTTTGACTAATTTTATAGCTACTTGGTGGTCCATTCATGGTGAAAGTGCTCCTGATCTTCGCAAGATTGTTATCCGAGTATTGAGTCAGACATGTTCAGCATCGGGCTGCGAGAGAAACTGGAGTACATTCTCATTCATACGAAAACTAGAAATAGATTGTCATCATCTAAATTAGATAAACTAGTTTTCGTACATTACAATATGAGGTTGAGGGTCCGCGATCAGGGAAGATTAGAGGACCAAGGTGATAATCCAATCAATTTGGATTATATTTTCGACGACGATAACCCTCTAGCCCCTTGGTTGACGGAGAGAGAGGATCCAGTTCTTGACGGTCAAGAAAATACATGGTTGGAGAAGGAGTTAGGCAAGGAGCAAAGACAAGAACAAGAGGGAGCAAGGTTGAGGAGCGGCAAACGAAGATTTCAACATGTTAGCCAGGCAATGCAGCAGATACACAGCGATTCAGATGAGAGTCTTGGCAGTATACCTTCCGGATCTAATGATGGTGGAGGAGAGTCATCTCAACGGATGAGAGAGCATGAGAGAGCTTCTTCACCTCCCAGTGCTCCCACGTACACCGGCGTCACTGGACCACCAGCCCCACCAGATCCACATCATCCACCACTGTTACCACATGATGGAGCAGGGGTCGGGCCTTCTGGCACTGTACATGAAGCTGCATATGTACCATACTCGTACGGATATGATCCACCACCAGGTCCACCATCATCATATTACCGAGATTCTTATCAGCCGATGTTTCCAGAGCAAGAGGAATCGCAAGGAACATATGGAGATTCTTCATCATCTTACGGCTACGGAGCCTACGGTTATGGTGTCCAGCACGACCAGGACATTGGCCAATCAATCTTCGGTTATTCTGGGCCTTCCGACGGGTCTTACTACCAGCAGCACTACTCGGCACCAACTCCAAATGAAGACGAAGAAGAAGCTGATCGCAATAATAATCTATGGAACTTCTGAGTTCTGAGTTCTGAGTTCTGATTCTTCTGAATATTCTGATCTGACTATCTGAGCCAGCCAGGTGAGTTAATAATTTTAATATTGATAATCTGTATTTTGTGGAAGTTGAAGTGTTGAACACGTCTGGAATCTGGATTATGAAACTTATTCTATAATTTGTATTGTAAATTTATAATAATAAAAAAATTTCAAAACTTTAAAAGGTTGTTTTATAAAACCTTTTAAAAACCTTTTTTAACTTCGCCAAGGCCGGTCCCAAGCCCGGATAAAGGAGGGAAAAAGGATATAGGAAATTAGGAATTAGTAACTTGTTAGGTGTGACTTGTGAGTCGTGTGACTTGTCACTTGTGAACTGTGAGTCTATGACTGTGAGTCTGTGAGTCT
The DNA here is from genome assembly GCA_947650365.1 of Chamaelirium japonicum. Classification (NCBI taxonomy): domain Eukaryota; kingdom Viridiplantae; phylum Streptophyta; class Magnoliopsida; order Liliales; family Melanthiaceae; genus Chamaelirium; species Chamaelirium japonicum. Next base: position 85,020,785 of record OX393549.1, read on the forward strand.
GTGACTTATAACTTGTAAGTTGTAACTTGTGAGTCTTGTGGTTCAGTTAAGTCTCTACTGTCCAATCATTCACCTCGGGGAGTGGTGATTCGACAATAGTTGACAAGTTCATCAAGATTCTTAATCATACACCTCGGGGAGTGGTGCTTGTGAATCTTGATGAATGATGAATCCAAGACTCTAAAGTCTAAACTCTAAAGTATGAACTCTGAGAGTCTGAACTTTGAAGTCATAAGTCATAACTCATTAGATAAGAGTATAAGACTCATAAGTCATAAGTCATAGTCTGAACTCTGAAGTCACATAAGATAAGACTCATAGGCCTAAAACTAACCCTAGCGGCCTAGCCTAAGGCTCTAACTCCTAAGCCCTAACCCTAACTCCTAAGTAACTCCTAAGGTCCCTAAGCCTAAAGGACCTAAAGGTCCTAAACTAGGGCCCTAAAGGGCCTAAAGTACTCTAATATTTATTTTCTAATTTTTTATATTTATTTTCTAATTTTTTAGAATTTTTAAAGATTTTTTTAGATTTTTTTACAATTTAAAAAAAATAAAAAAAAAGGGGCCGGTACCGGTTCAACCAGAACCGGCCGATACCGGTACGAACCGGTTCGGCGCCGGCCGATACCGATACCGGTACCGGTACCCGAGTTTTAAACCTTGCCCGTACCAGTACCCGTGCTTCATAGATGACGAATTGGCACATTGTTGTATGAACAGGTCTGTTGGTTGTCTTGAGAAGATAGAGATAAAACAAGCACTCTGCACACTATATGAAAGGAACATTAGAGTAGGCACGTCAGCTCGAGGAGGTTCTGGCCAATGTATCTTCTAATGGTCCAATTGCTTATAATAGTTATAAAGGTTTTCTAAACTCCTATTATTTATATTTACTATCACGCTCCATACCTTATCTTGTTGCCTTTGCTTTCTGGTGGAAGGCAAGGAGCTTGTGATGCCTTGCATAATAAGGGGCATAACCAGAGGCAAAGAAAGAGTTCCCTTCCTTTCACTATTACTTGGTGTGTGTGTGTGTGGGTGGCGGGGGGGGGGGGGGGGGGGGTATCAGAGAGAGGTGGGATGATGCTTACAGAGAGAGAGGGGCTTAGGTAGGGCTAAGAGGAGGATAGGGAGGCGAGACGGTGGCCGGAGAAGACATGGTGTTTGGGGGGTGTAAGGGGTATTTTGTTTATAAAATAAAAGAATAGAAAAAGGGGTGGGAAGCGATACCTGTGGGGTGTGATTAACCCAACCCTAAAACAAAGGTATGGCTCAAAAGATAAAATGATAATTATGTCTCAATCCCACATCAACACCATGAGTCCATAAAAACTTGGTCAAATAAACTCGTTTGATGTCTCTAACATATCCAAATGATGTATCCCATTGAAACATCCCAAGAGCATACATTATAGGCCCAAAACAAACTCTCAGATCTCATTTCGTGGTCCTGAATGTTGTGACACATCTGAATTAAATCTAACCCTCTAATGACTCAAATCAGGACGAAGGTCTCATAAAATAAAAAACATTGATTTGACTGCTCGCACCAGATAATGAAGCTAAACAATATTTTATTCTTCTCATATTGTTCTTTAGTACACTGTAGATAAGGACTTTGTTGATTACTGGGGCCTCCTCTTCTATGTCATAGATCTTTTTAAACATATATTTGGGTAGGATATTTTTGTTTTATTAGAAAAAAAAGGCAAGGAAAAGGGAACGTTTCCACTATGAGATGAAATAAACACAACTGTCAGACTCCATGGTCCTCTACCTCTCAAGCGACATGCTTTTGAAAAGCTTGCTTGTAAATAACAATACAGCTTCTATATCACAAGACTTTGCAAATATTAAATCCTCTACAAAAATTATATGATCCAATAGCACATATTAATCATCCCAAGGAGTATCTTGCCTCAGAAAACTCCATTTTTATGGCCTTAAAACAAGGTATCCAAAATATTTTAGAAACCTTGGGCAGAGAATGCTACAGATGAACTGCCGCTAATAAAACAAGCAAACAGGATCAAATGATAATCATGATTAGAAATTGAAAAAAGATAAAATAACAAGTAATTCAATGGTAAGGACCTACATACATCTAAATTGAAGGCTATACAAGATTAGAAGGGAGGGACTATAGACACTCACATTACCGACAAACACGGACCGAGAATCAACCTCCTCTCTAGTTGCTTGATTTGCAGCCGCACCGGCAGGATCTATGCACACAATAAAAATGAATTAGCCATTTCAATTCTTGTTCAAAAGAAAAAGGTGGGAAAAAATTAGCTTACTATAATTCCATTTGCAAATGAACATGAATAAATGTGCCACAACAAATAAAATAAAGCAATAGAAACTTGCAAATTTTGGATCTACTAGGTAGCCTCCCCACACAAGTCTAATTGCTTAGATCGGTGCATAATAATCAATATGTAGAAGACAAAATCAGGTTTTCCACATTTTTTAGAACTTAGATTGTAAAGTGCAATGTTAAAAAAACTAATTCCATCAACATGTTTTTGCTGTATACCAAAAAACTATGAAAGTACAAAACAATAAGAAAAAGATAATCAATCAAAATTTTCTATTTAAGAAAATCATTAAAATATGCCAATTTATATGATATAGAAAAGCAAGAGTCCTAATCTAACAAAAAATTGAGGAAATGTACTGAGCTATTTGTGCAAAATTGAATGAAGAAATGGATTATTCAGTTTAAGGCAGACCATGTTCCCTAGATATTCTTACAATTAACCAACTTTGAAATAACCATTGTTCAAAAATCCAAAACTCATACTCGACTCAAAAGTCCACCAAGTTCAGTAACTCGAAGACTCGACTCGATAATTTTATTTTTATATATATATATATATATAGAGGAATGATAGGCTGCGGCGTGCGCTGCCCGGGCTATAGATGCGGTGGTAGTTTTTGGCCGTTCGATCGCTGCGGATCGGCTGCAAACCGCGCGCAAACCCCCCGCAAACCCCCGCCCGTCTGATCAGCCGTCCTGACCGTCCGATCCCGTATAAATCCAGTTGTCCGGTGTGTTTCTATGATGATTTGATTCACATCCGTCTCGATCGAGGTGATCGTGATTCCCATCCGTTGGATCGATGGGAATCCAACGGACTAAACTGAATTTCGTTGTTACTGTAGCCGCTACAGTAACAGCGAAATTCTTTTAGTCCGTTCGATCACCTCGATCGAACGGATGGGAATCAAATCATCATAGAAACACACCGGACAACTGGATTTATACGGGATCGGACGGTCAGGACGGCTGATCAGACGGGCAGGGGCGGGCGGGGGATTTGCGCGCGATCCGCAGCGGATCCGCGCGATCCGACGGCCAGATTTTGCCACCGCATCTATAGGCGGGCACCGCACGCCGCAGCCTATCATTCCTCTATATATATATATATATATATATATATATATATATATATATATATATATATATATATATATATATATATATATATATATATATATATATATATATATATATAGTATATATATATATATATATATATATCTCCTGAGTCAAGTCCGAGTCAGACCGAGTTGATCCGAGTTTTCCTGAGTCAAGTCCGAATCGCTGGCCGAGTGGGCTCGATTTTCGGCCGAGTCGAATCAAGTTGGACCGAGTTTGGTACATTGGAAATAACTTTCAGGTCGTTAAATGTTTGGCCAGCGAATAATAGACAAGGGAACGAAACTTCGACGTTTACCAAATTTCAATGTTTGGCCTGATAACTTTCAGGCTTGATTTTCGGCCGAGTCGAGTCAAGTCCCGACTTACCACTTCGATGTTTACCAAATTATCTGATTGTACCTCCATTTTAGATCTGACAACTACGATGTCAAGACACTTGCATGCTCACAAAGCAAGACAATGGAACACTCAGTAATGACGCTATACATGAAGTGAGCACTACTCAAACATCATGAAATGAGAATTTCGTAGTTATTAGTATCTTAAAAATGTATCATTAAAAAGATTACACTTGAGAGTGTTTAAGTTCGACGGTGGATCAAGGTAACATCATAAAACACTTTTGAATGATTCGTCTTGATCAAATTAAGGGACTGCTCGAGGTGAAGTCATGGAATGAGGAGGCAAGCAGGTGCCATCGTCTTCTAGGGGTCTCACGAAGAGGAAGCAACAACTTTCAAAATCTGAAAATTATATACAATTTCCTCCATTTAGGATATTAGGGTTTGCAATGTAGGGTGAGGATCACATGGAATAAAGGCAAGGAAGTCTTACATGGGGGAAAAAGAGGAAATAAGAAAAAGAAATGGAGAAAGAGAGAGAGAGAATGGAAAAGGGAAAAGGGACGGACGGACGGGGGGGGGGGGGGGGGGGGGGGGGGGGGGGGGAGATTCTCATCCGTACACTCGTATGGCTCGAAAAGGGAGAGAGACAGGTAGGAGAGAAAAGAGAGGATGTGGGCCCTGAGTGGCTTGATTCTATTAAAAGCCCGATGAAGCCCAGTCACATGCCACGTCATTTAATGACTTAAATCACGCTATTCAACCATCAGTTCAAGCTTTAAATCTCGACCATCGGGCGCATTGCTGAAACATATTAGCCTTTACTATTAATAAAAGCTGGAAACACATCCAAATGAGCCCGGAATCGTCCGAAGAACTGGTGCATATCAAACTGCATCAAATATTCACAACGCATCATGCACCATTCATAACAAATATTACTGCTTTGAAGAAGTCACCTGACAAAAGATACCTTTTGCCTCCATACCTACCATAAATCAGACTGTAGGAGTCTTCCTCTAATTTTTTTCTATATAATAAACTTTATGAGGAGTCAAAAAGTATTTATATTCTTGCGGAGACAAAAGCAGCATGTTGGAGGAGAAGCAAAACACCCCAGAATTACGAGGATGACATAGAAACAGCCCATTGCAAAAACATTAGCAAAAAACCATGTCAAATTAATGCCTGACAGCATAAGAAAGCAACAGAACGAAAAAGATTCACCAATGAAAGTGCTATGCCTAATTCACGCCTAGACATTACACAGCAAAGAAATCTTAAAAATAACAATTACAAAACTACTATAGCTTTATTTTGATGACTATATAAGCAAGCAATACAGTTAGCTGTGGAATCTCTTGATGTGGACTCCACCTGCAAACCTGCAGCAATGAAGAAAACTAACTTCCACCAAAATACTCGCAAATAGCAGCAAAAAAAAAAATGATACAGAGGAGCAAAGCAATCATGTCAATACCAGATTAATCTGGCCCAAGGAACTAAATGTTCAGATATATCACGAAATAACTCTTTTCCCCGCAGACCGAAACAAAATATTCTTGACAAAATCCATGCTTTTTCCCTCCTGTAACACAGGCCCCTGTGAAAAATTGGAAATTTCACGAAATATCGTGCAAAAGTATAGCGGATTTTCAGGGGTCCAGGGATGGATTCAGAATTTTAATCCTTGATCCTACTATTGTGGATCACATACTGAGTTATGGGAAAACATCCACAAACCCATTGTACATGGAGTAATACAACATCATTCAGCCCATGCAAACTTGATAGAGATGTAGGTTCGGTGTTAGGAAGGTTTGGTAGAAGTTTGATTGGACCGTTCATGTGAAACAATCAAAGAATTACCAAATCTGGACTGTACGTTCCAGATTTGATATTCGATGAAATCAGGTTCCAATTCGAATTTAACTTATGGGGCTTTTATGTTTAGAGCTTTAGGATGATGGGAATACTATTTTAATTGTTGTTATCAATGTCGTTATCACCAAGTGTCCTGGTAAAAAATTGGAGATTCATCGTTTATTTATCGTTAAGATTGCTAAAAGTTGGCGAAAAGATGAAAAATTTGTGAAAATTTGGTAAATAAAGAATTTATATAACCCTTTATGATGTATAGATATACCATTATGACAAAAAACATATAAAAAAATGGCACAGGGCACATTGAGTTAGGTCCTTCAAACAGATCATATTTTATGGGTAAAGAGATGCTTCAGTGTTAGGTCCTTCCATTTGGGAAATATCCATTTTACCCTACATGCAGCTGTACAGGGTAATCACATAGAAGAGTGACAATTCGGAAAAAAAGAGTAACAATTCTTTGAAATCATATTTCACTATAGTTGCTACAATGATTTCGTTGTAGCAAAGAGTAAAAATCTGCAATTGTTACTCTTTTGCTACAGTACTTTTTTGCGGACTGCTACTCTTTTCTACAGTGAAATCGTTGTAAAGTAAGAAGAGTAACAATCTGCAAAGTACTCAACTCTTTTACTACAGTACTTTGCAGATGGTTACTTTTTACTACAGTAAAATCATTGTAGCAAAGATTAACAATCAACAAAGTTATGGAGCAAAAGAGTAACAATTGTAGATTGTTACTCTTTGTTATAGTACTTTGCAGATTGTTATTCTTTGCTACAATGAATTCACTAGCAGTCACTATAACTGCTACAATGATTTCACTGTAACAAAGAGTAACAATCTGCAAAGTACTGTAGCAAAAAGAGTAACAATTGCATATCGTTACTCTTTGCTACAGTACTTGCATATTGTTACTCTTTGCTACAAGGATTTCACTGTAGCAGACACAGTAAGTGCTATAGTGAAATCATTGTAGTTGCTACAGTAAAATGTGTGTTCCTAAGGAATTGTTACTGTTCCTTACCGAATTGTTATTCTTCCACATGAGCAGTTTTGTCATTTAAAGGAGGGAAAAAGTGAACGAGGGGACTTGTTGTAAAATGCATCTTTTCGGGAGGGACCTGGTGTAAAATCATCTCTTTGCATGTCATTTTCACCAAAAGGATTTGTTGTCAAGGCCCTACCACTAAATCCCCCAACAAATAATTATTTATTCTAGGGGACACTCAAATGAGACTGTGAATTGTCTTAACACTTTATGTGAACTGTCAGACACTTTCCAACACAGTCTGTGAAATAAACAATCACATAGGATAACAAACACTCTGAAACACGATAGATAGCTAGATGAAAACACATGAAACCCAGGATACCTCATAATTCCATGGAATCCCAATTAATTACATGATAAATATGTTGGATCCCAATAAACTTGATGCATAACATGTTTAGCATCCAATTTTGTTGAAGATCTTAAGAGAAATTTAAAAAAAAGGATTTGAAAAAATACATCAGCTTTGAATCTTTGAAAATCCACAAACAAGAACAACTTATGGATGCCTTAGATTATGTTTAGAAACCCAAATCTAACAAAAAAAAAGTGAATAAATGGGAGAAACCCCACTCTCCGGGTAAAACTAGGTGACTTTTCCCCCATTGTCGGTGATAAAATGGCGATATCAGCGATAAAATGGGGATATCAGCGATATATCGAGGATAATTCCCTAATATCATGTAAAAAGACAAATCTAGGTGGATATTGTATCGCCGCCTGGCGATAAAGGGAAATATCGATGAATAATTTTAAACCATGGATGGGAATGAAGTTTGATTAGAATTTTGTGACATTTGGATCGCTAGATTTAAAGTTTTAATGGATTTTTGGTTTCAACTTTTATGTCTGCAGGCTTTGGTTATGGGATGTGATGACCAGGTTAAATATTTCTTTCATTGTGTTATCAAACCATAAATTACACTGACCAGGTTAAATATTTCTTTCACTGTGTTATCAAACCATAAATTACACTAAAGAAAGAAGAGAAAGGTGAGAGAACGGGTGATACCCAATCATGTAGACAACTACCGAACCCCTCCAGTTCAATGGATGAAGAATCTACAAAGGTTTTGGACTACTTCAGATTAACGGCATCTCCACCGACCTCCTACCCAACTTTGGCTCCCATCCTCCTCCCATGTGCCACATAGGATAGCATAGTGGGAAAAAAAATCCCTCCTCCAATCGACTCCTACCCATCCTACATGGCTGAAAGAAATCAAAACAAAACATCCCATCATATGGCGGGCCCCACGGGCGAGAGGCACTTCCAGCTCACAGCTGGTCCGAGCGGTGCCCGGCTCCTACCACCACATAGGATGGGTAGGAGCCGGTTGGAGCTGAATTCTTCACTACAAGACAAAGCCACATAGGATAGGAACTGAGATGGGAGTCCATTGGAGATGGCCTAAGTAATCGCTTCCCAGAGTCCTTCAAATCCACGAAGAGGATGAAGATTGCAGCAAATCAATTTTCTTTTATTAATAATAGCGTCAAATAATAGTCCAAAGAGGCCTAAAGGGCCTTTATACATAAGAACAAGAGAGAGTAGGAGACATCGCCCTATTAGAGCCGACATCACTATTCACATGAACAATTCGTGAACTATAACCGCAGCTGTTGTTCACTTGAACAGTAATTAGCCTACACGGTCTTAAAACATGCTAGAACTTTACTCAGGTGAGTCAACTTTGATCATATTACTATATTACATGTACTTGTGATCCAAAACTGAAATTAAACTGATAATGCAATAAATAATTACTGAAACAAAAATTAAAGGCACTCTGTCAGCTAATTCCACTGTGCCAGTTCATCTGGTGCAGTCTCACTTCTGGCAACGTATTCGAAGATTGGTAGCCAAATACTCTCGCGTAGGAAGATTGGTAGCAAAATACTCTCGCATATGCCTCTGGCCCTCTGCATAGCAACATCTTGGTATTGATCCCCATCAAACACGCGATCTAGTGTTAGTATTTTATCAACCATTTATTCAAGATTTCCGAAACGAGCCAAAAAAAAACTTGCATGATGCTAGGTTGAGGTATATTAAAGCATCTCCAACGGCCTCCCTTAGTTGCTATGATTTGTAGACACGGACACGGGTGTCGAGTGTCAGCACGGACACGGGAGTCGGACACAGCTCCATCATAAAAGATGGATACGGAGACACGTGGGTATATATATATATATATATATATATATATATATATATATATATATATATATATATATATATATATATATAGGGGAGTGATACTCTTACTCATGGCCTCTTACTCATATAATTACCTATGATTCGGGCCATCCATTAGATCCCAACATACGGTTCAGATTAGATGGGGAGTTAAAGCAATGGTGTCCGCATTAAATGCCCGTATTAAAAGCCTTTATTAAAAGCCCGCATTTAATGCGGACACCATTGCTTTAACTCCCCATCTAATCCGAACCGTACGTCGGGATCTAATGGACGGCCAGGATCATAGGTAACTATATGAGTAAGAGGCCATGAGTAAGAGTATCCCTCCCCATATAATATATATATATATATATATATATATATATATATATATATATATATATATATATATATATATATATATATATATATATATATATATATATATATATATATATATATATATGAAATTGATATAAATTAAAAATTACTGCCCCTTCGGAATTCGAGTCCTAAACAGTCTACCATTTTCCTCTATTCACCCACCTGGAGAAGGAAGAGCCTTGCAACATTCGGCTTAATAACATGCAGCGATGGTATCATGCCGTGTCGACACGGGTGGACACGGGAATCCGTGTCGACACGGGTTGACACGGCTCCGAGGGCTCGATTAGAGGTGTCCCCCATATCATAGCTTAGTTGGCTCCCTTCGCCCATTTGAGTGAGGGATGTAACAAAAATCATCTCCAATGGTCTGCTTTACCCCTCGTTAAGCCAGCGAAACCAGGCGAACGGATTTTTGCTCGCCCGCTTGAGCGAGACCTCCACCACTCGCTTGGTTGGGTCCTACGAGTCACCATCACCCATGTGATGTTGCAGAATGAACTGGAGCCGTTGTTTAGAAAATTAAGACCATCCATTTAATGGCACGTGATTGCATGTCTATATCACCCATGTGATATTTGCATAATCAATTAGAGCTGTTGGTTTTAGAAAATCAAGACCATCCATGTTTCATATAGTAAGTGGGGAGGGAGGCGGTTGGAGTGGAACCAAATTCCACTCTCTTATTTCGCTGACGTGACAAAAATGGCTCCCTTAGCTGTGTGAATGCTAAGGGAGGCCGTTGGAGATGCTCTTACAGCCCTAATGGATTATATACTGCACATTGGATCTTCTGAGCAGTAGCTGGTTTTGTTCAGGTGAGGGGGAACATATATAAAATGAAAGATCAGAGAGTCCATTTAAATTTATCAATCACAAGCAGCCAATTAAAACAAGCAAAGGTTCCATCATTGGATGACTCCCGGCTTGCATCAAAGCTTCACCATGTGACTTTGAAATTCAGTAAAACCAGCTTTTCTTCCACAGATTATAAGTTAATACTTGCGCTTCACCACCATCGTCGTCATTTGGCATCAACAATGAAAATCTCAAAATCTTAAAGACTTTAAGATCTAAGACGGGCGAAGAGTTAAGACCTCGGTGAATATATTTCTGTATAACTCGTTACAGTTCAATCTACAATGTCAAGGTACATTGAAAGGGAATCGGGACACATTAATAAACCTAAAAGGGAATCTGAACCCGAGAGAGAGAGAGAGAGAGAGAGAGAGAGAGAGAAGGGGAGCGAACCTTGGACGGCGCCCATCTCTTTCTCGACCTTGGCCTGCATCTCGCGGAGGGCAGCCGCCTCCTCCTCCATCTCCTTCAATCGCTTCTTCATCTCGTCCAGCTCCTGCAACTGAGAGCGAGGGGAAGGGGTAAGGGCTAGGGTTTGGAGGGAGAGTAGCAGAGCGACGGGAAAGGGGGTGAGAGCGAGAGGGAGAGGGAGACCTTGATGGCGTCCTCGTCGGCCCTGGACATGTCGACGTCGGCGTTCTGTCCCTCCATGTCGCCCTCCATCTCCCCCTCGTCGGGGATCTCTCCGCCGTAGACCTCGTGCTCCTCTTCGTTCATTTCACTCCCCCCGGCGCACTCGCCTCGCCCTCCGTTTTCGCTGTCCGCTTATAAGTCACGGGGCCATGGGGGCAGACGGGTCGCGGAGTCTGGACAATATCCTGTATGATCCGTACTGTAGGGTTTGTCATAAACCCGACCCATCTGCTGCTGGTTTGAGCTGCATGCTTTTTTAAATATTGATCAAACTTATAAGCACTGCAGCGGCCGTCTTCGACGGCATCACACATGTCGGCACAACATCGGACTGCCTTCAACGACAAGACACACACCGAGCATCACCATCCACACCCACACCGTCATATTCAGCGGCAACACACCTAACCGCCTTCAGCGGCCACACACCCCGACCAATTTCGGGCCGCCTTCGATGGTAACACATCTTAATTATAGTGCACACCCTGCTCGTCGGCACTCGGGTATGAACATGTTTTTTTTTTTTTTTTTTTTTGGGGGGGGGGGGGAGGAGGGGGGGGGGGGGGGTGGGAGGGGGCGATCTTACCGGCGCAAGAGGGGGGCGTGAAGGGAGGGGATCACAGTTTTCCGATTTGGGGTTGGGGCGTGAATATGTTTTTTTTTTTTTGAGATGAGCTGGGTTTTATTTAAAAAAATTGTATTATTGATTCTCTCTATGTTTCTTTGTTAGTTTTTATCCGTTTGAATGTTTTGTCTAGTCAGCATAATACTGTTGTGCCATGTTATATAGTTATAGTGCATGCCCGTGCCCATCAGTACTTGGGCATGAACATGGTTTTGTTGCAAGAGGGGGACGTGAAGGGAGGGGATCATAGTTTTCCGATTTGGGGTTGGGGCGTGAACACTTTTTTTTTTTAGATGAGCTGGGTTTTTAAAAAATAATTGTATTACCGATTCTCTCTATGGTTCTTTGTTAGTTTTTGCTAGTTTGAATGTTTTGTCTAGTCAACATGTGCTTTTCTGTCTAGTCAGCACAAAACCACCGTAAAACCACCGTGCCATGTTATATAACATGGCACGATGGTTTTGTGCTGACTAGAACAAAAGGAACCCAAAGCTGACTAGACAAAACTCTCTCGCGATCACAGCCGTTCCTCTCTCCCCCTGATCTCTCTCTCGCTTCCCGGATCTCTCTCTCTTTCCCCCGGTTCTCTCTCCTCTCTCTCTCTCTCTCTGTCTCTCTCCGAGATCTCTCCCTTTCTCTTCCTGAATCTCTCTCTCTCCCCGTATTTCTTTCTCTCTCCCCCCCCAGCACTCTCTCCGTTCTCTCTATGTCTCTCTCTCTCTCCCCCCCGACTCTCTCTCTCTCTCTTTCTCTCTCCCCGGATCATAGCCATCCATTTCACTAGGCCATCCGAATCCCGTCCCTCCCACGATCTCCCTCTCTCCCCAACTCTCTCTATCCTCTCTCTTCGTATCTCTTTCTCCGTGATCTATCTCTCTCTTCTCGGATCTCTCTCCCCCCTATTTCTCTCTCTCTTCCCCACCCGATTCTCTCTTTGTCTCTCTTTCTCTTCCCTGTGATCTCTCTCTATTTCTCTCTCTTCCCCACTCTCTCTCTCCATCTCTCTCACAGAGTGAATCACACCCATCCGATCTAATCAAACGGATTACAATCGATAGGTATATAAAACAAAACAAAATTTCAACCACCCATCGATCTCTCTTTCTCCTCACCCGATCTTTCTCTCTCCTTCTCTGATCTCTCTCTCCGTATCTCTCTCTCTAACTCTCCATCTCTCTCTCCTCCCCATCTCTTTCTCTCTCTCTTTCGGTATCTCTCTCTTTCTTTCCCCGACTCTCTCTCTCTCCTCCATCTCTCTCTCTCAGTCGCTCTCTCTCTCTCTCTCCGATTTTCTCTCTCTTTCTCTCTCTCCTAACCGGCACCCACTCCCTCCCCGGTTCTCTCTCTCTCCCCCCAGTTCTCTCTCTTCCTCTGACTCTCTCTATCTCTCTCTCCAATCGGTTCTCTCTCTCTATCTAACTCTCGCTCTCTGTCGCTCTCTCTTTCTCTCTCTCTCCGATCTCTCTCTCTCTTCCTCCGACTATCTCTCTCTCTCCTCGGTTCTCTCTTTCTCTCTGATCTCTCTCTCTCTCTGATCTCTCTCTCTCCAGTTCTCTCTCTCTCCGACCCTGCACCCACGCCCTCCACGACTCTCTCTCTTTCTTTCCCTAGTTCTCTCTCTCTCCCCTCGGTTCTTTCTCTCTCCCCTCCATCTCTCTCTTTTTCTCTCTTCCCCCGACTCTCTCTATCTCTCTCTCCCCGATTCTCTCTCTCTCTAACTAACTCTCTCTCTCTCAGTCGTGCTCTCTCTCTCTCTCCGATTTTCTCTCTCTCTCCCACCCACTCCCTCCCCGGTTCTCTCTTTCTCCCCAGTTCTCTCTCTCCCCCCTTGTTCTCTCTCTCTCTCCCCCTCCCCCCGGTAGGGCTGGCAATTTCGGACCCGACACGACCCGACACAAAGTTAGCGGGTCTGGGTCAAGGCTAAATGGGTTCGGGTCGACATGATAGACCGTTAAATAAACGGGTCAGGTCCAGGTTTAGGGCTTGGACACGGTAGACCCGGGAAGACCCGTTTAAAATTCAACAGGTCGTGTCGGGTCATGTGGGTCGGATCTACCCGCAATCCAATACTATAATATATAGTATCAGCGGGTCTATCAGGTTAGGTCGGGTCCAGTCAGATTGGGTCAACTAAATAAACTCGTGTGGTAAATGGGTCTTATCGGGTCTACCCGTTTATAAACAAGTCAGGTACGGGTTTAGGATCTAGACATAATTAGTTAAACGGGTCTGGGTCTGGGTCTGGGGGTTTTGGACACGACCCGAAACTAGACACAACACGAACCCGACCCCGACACGACCCATTGCCACTCCTACTCCCCGACAATGTTTTCAAAGTCGGACCGGAAGGCAAACTGAAAAGGCATCCGGTTCGGTCCAAATCGGTTCAAATCACTGGCTCAACCGTTTGAACCGCATAAAATAGGTTTTTTTAAGTAAATATTTACTAAATTCTCCAATGAAAATTTTGATTCCTGGGTTAACAGACAAATCGGTTTATTGAAAGATCGAATCGAAACATGGTCCGGTTATCAAAACATTGCTCCCCTGTTCTCTCTCTCTCCCCGTCTCTCTCCCCTCGGTTTTCTCTCTCTATCACTCTCACGTGCGCGCCCTCTCTCTAACTAACTCTTTCTCTCTCCCACAATCGAGAAAATCTATGGTGTAACCGTGATGCCAGATCACTGGTATCATAGGCAAATCAAACCATTTAGCACAACTATAATTGCACCATAGCCACACGATGGCAGCCATCATAGATTCCTATCTCTCTCTCTCTGTATATATATATATATATATATATATATATATATATATATATATATATATATATATATATATCTTTCCGAGGGTGATAGGGGAGGAACCCAAATCTTCTGCCCCATTTCTCTGCACCCAAATCATAGCCCCTACATTACACCCATACCTGACCGGTGCATCGCACTCACCCCAACCGGCAGGCAAAGGGACGGCAGTGGTCAGGCACATGTTGGTGCCTATGTCGCTGGTCCAATCAGAGTCGTTTCTTTGCTTGCTAGTTGGGACTAAGTGCGATGCACCGGTCGAGTACAGTGCAATGGACGACTGTAACTTGAGGGGCAGACGATGGAGCAGATAAATGGGGTAGAGGATTTGGGTTCGAGGGTTGGGGGGGGGGCGGCGATACCCAATGTAACATCTGCCCCAAACATATAAGATTTTGTCCGCTTTGCCCGTGCTCGCAGGAGAATTTCCTAGGGAGGTCACCCATCCTAGTACTACTCTCGCCCGAGCACGCTTAACTATGGAGTTCTTACGAATTCCGTAGCGGCGCACGGTTTTAAAACGCGTCTTCTATGTTTGGGAGGGGAAATTATATAAGTAGCTCAGGATCTCCTTCTCTTCAGGCGATGTGGGGCTAACTCGTGGCCTTGTACACCTCACCTCATCTCATCCATCTTGACATTCCAGCCTCAGGAGTCTTGGCTCTTGGCAATTGGCTCTTGGTCGTCATAATCCACCCCCCTTAGGGCTACGTCCTCGTGTAAGGTTAGACCCCCCCATCTCGAGGAGAACCGGCTCTAATATCATTTTGTAACATCCGCTTCAAACATACAAGATTTTGTCCGCTTTGCCCGTGCCCGCATGAGAACTTCCCAGGGAGGTCACCCATCCTGGTACTACTCTCGCCCGAGCATGCTTAACTATGGAGTTCTTACAAATTCCGCAGCGGCGCACGGTTTTAAAACGCGTCTTCTATGTTTGGGAGGGGAAATTATATAAGTAGCTCATGATCTCCTTCTCTCCAGTCGATGTGTGGCTAACTCGTGGCCTTGTACACCTCACCTCACCTTATCCATCTTAGCATTCCAGCCTCATGAGTCTTGGTTCTTGGCTATTGGCTCTTGGTCGTCACACCCAGGGTTGTGTTGCCGCCGAAGGCGGCCCGCTGCAGTGCCAACAGGCATGGGCATTCACTAGTATAGATAACAATGGACGTCGGTTTTGTGCTGACTTGACAAAACGGAATAAAAAAAGTTGACTAGGACAAGCTGACTGGACAAAAATGAAGCAAATAGATCTAACCATTCATTCAAAAATCAACGCTCGATCTCTATTTCCCCGTCAACCAACTCTCTCCCCTTTGTTTCAAATCCCAACCCATTTAAACTACACTAATTAAACCCCTAAAATCCTGACCTATTTAAACTGTACTAAACCTAACCGTTCATCCCGTGATCATTTTTCGCATCAACGGCTATAAATCCGCTTGTTGAAATTTCAGTCGCTCTAAACCATCGGGTCAATCTCGAGGAATCCGTTCAAACATAGACAGTTGCGATTGATCAATTATAGGGGGAGGGGGAGTTGGTCGCACTGAGGGCGCCCGCTTCGTGCCAATCGGCACGGGTGACGAAATGGGTGTCCTATGAATATTGGTGTTGACGCTGAAAGTGTTTAGTTGCCGAAGGCGTTCAGGTGTGTTGTCACCGAAGGCATCCCGCTGCAGTGTCGACAAGTGTGTTGCCGCCGAAGGCGGCCCGCTGCAGTACCGACAGGCATGGACATACGCTAGTCTATATAACAAGAGACGTCGGTTTTATGCTGACTAGACAAAACGAAACAAAAAAGCTGACTAGGACAAGCTGACTAGACAAAAAAGATAGAGAGAATCGGTTAGAAAGATAGAAAGAGAAATCACAGAAGAGAGGAGGTGTGGTATCGGCATGTTTTTAGGAGGAGAGAGAGAGAGAGAGACGGCTACTGGAGGAACTAGAGAGAGTCAGATAGAGAGAGGTTCGGGATGAAGAGAGAGAGAGAGAGAGAGAGAGAGAGAGAGAGAGAATTAATAGGGGGAGTCACCAGGTTTATAGGAGAAGTCGGGCTGAATGCATGGATGGGGGATTCCAGGAGTGCAGAGATAACTATGATTAGGTTCAGAGAGGATAAAGAGATAAGATCGAACTAGAGAGAGAAGGCCAGGAAACGGTTAGAGTGAAGAGAGAAAGAAGGAAATAATCAGGAATTATAGAGGGGAGATAGAGGAAGAGAGAAAGTTGCGGAAGGTTAAAGAGATCTCGAGGTGATCTGATGGAAGAGAGAGATATGGAAGGGGAGTAAAGAAAGGGAGTCTCTCTTTCCGTCATCTCACAAGTCATTCTCTCTCTTTAATTGCATAATTATCTCTCTTTAATTGCATATTTATTTCATTAATTGAATTATTCATTCTCTCTCTCCACGTCTCTATCTTTCTTTGTCTCTTTCTCTCTCTCCGATCTCTCTCCCCCCGGCAATCTCTCTCACTCAATGGTTTTCTCTCTCTCTCTCCGATTCTCTCTCTGTTTCTCTCTCCTCCAGTCTCTCTCTCCCCCGGTTTTCTCTCTCTCTTCCCCTTGATCTCTTTGTCTCTCTCTCTCTATCTCTTCCCCCGAGGAGAGCCCAGGAGTCCAAGGACGGCTGTGATTATGTTCGGAGAGGAGAGAGAGATAAGATCAGACTAGAGAGAGAAGGCCAGGAAACGGTTAGAGAAGAGAGAGAAGGAAAGAATCAGGAATTTATCCTTCAAACTTCAGGGGGGCAAAGTGTAATTTATCCTTAAAAAATAAAAAACATTGAGATAACTTGAAAGGCGAGCCGTTCAAGATAGACATATCGATTGTTCATCTTTTATTTTGAATTGCTCACCATTCGCTATTCAAACCATTTTTTCCCCATAATTAGAGTTATTTATGAATGGTGAGTGATTCATACTAATTTTTTTCTCATAATTAGAGCAATTCAATAGACAAATGGTCGCTCTTTCTCTTCTGAACCACTCACCTTTTTCTCCCCCAATGTTTCAATGCTCCATAATTAGAATTTTTTATGAAGCACTGTAATAATCGTGAACCTTATTTCTGATTGACGTATGTCTAAGGATTCTTGGATGAATCTTATTCAGAGGGTGGAGAAACGACTTTCGGGATAGAAAGGGAACCACCTTTCGATAGGTGGAAGACTGACTCTTGTCAACTCAGTCCTCTCCACCATCCCATCATACTTTTTATCCTTCTTCTCCTTACCTTCCTGGGTAATTAAGAAGATTGATAAACTGCGTCGGTCTTTCTTGAGGCGTGGCACAGACGACTGCTCTGGATCCTATCCTCTCCTGAACTGGGGAACGGCCTGCAAGACCAAATCCCAAGGTGGTCTAGGGATTGTCAATCTATGCGACTTTAATCAGGCTATGTTGGGTAAGTGGTGGTAAAGACTACAGCAGTCGCTTAGATATTTCTAGAATCTCCTCACTGTACCGATGCAACAACAAACTGATTTTGGGGAATGGCTCGCACATCAGATTTTAGGAGGACATTTGGATTAGGGATTCACCTCTCTATTCCCTCTTCCACCAACTAGTTGACCTAGCTCCTAACAAAATGGCCTCGGTTAGATTGCAAGCGTTAATCAGGGGTTCTTCTACAACCTGGCGACCCAGATTCAATGGCCCATTTCTGATGGAGCTGATTCCACAATTTGGGAAATTGTTGAATCTCCAACCCATTTCTCTCACGGAGGAGTCAGATGTTGTAGGATTGAGATGGACTTCGAACGACCATTTTTTAGTGAGTTCTTTCTACTAGTTCAATAACTTTGGAGGAGTAATCTGCCCTTTGGCGAAACAGATCTGGAGGATCAAATGTCCTATCAAGGCAAGGATCTTTGTGCGGCTAGCCACAAAGAACAACATACTCACCAAGGTCAACTTACTTAAGAGGAACCACCCTTCGATCTCAGACGCTATATGCCCGCTTTGTGGGTTGGCAGATGAGACCTCAGACCACTTGATGATTCGATGTGAATTCTCGAGGAAGATTTGGAAGCTGTTCCGCTCGAAGATCCATGTCAATTCGCACCCTATCTCGCCGATCTCCCTATTGGGTCCTTGGAGGAAAAAACGTATTAAGCCGACGATATGGAAAGATTGGGACAAAGTGGCAATGGTGATATACTGGGAAATTTGGCTGGAGAGGAACAAGTGAACCTTCCAGAATAAATTAGTCCCGATCGACCGGGTGACAGACACAATCAAGTCGCCGATCCACCTTTGTGTGACGCACCTGATTCCTACTACGAAGGCCTTTCTTTTACACCTTATATCTTGATGGTTGTGTGTCTCTTCCCCCAGTTTTAACTCTCCCTCTTTGTACATTTCCCTTTTATTTTAAATTACTAGGTGGGATCTAGGCTGAACCCCCCCTCATTCACTATGAGAGATTTCTAAAAAAAAAAGTAAATCACATGTTAGTGCTTAGAGTACATAATAGACTAAGGTTTGAACCATACACTTGCATATAATATAGCCACACACAAACACAAATAACCATGCCAAAAAGTCCAAAGGAAAATCTATCGGATTCGATACCACAACCTTCCGAATTGGGTGGGTGGGGGGGCATGTACTTTTCCACTGGGATGCGATCTAAATGGAGTTATTGCTCGTTCGTTCATTGAAATTGCATGTATGTGAGAGTTCATGAGCCTGCCCATTAAAACCAGCCATTGGTGCTTTTATTGGGTGTTTGGAGATTGCAGGTTGGGCGGACACTATAAGATATTTCGAGCCCGTTGAGACAATGGCCTCTACTCACCAAGAATGTTGTAGGTGAATAAATAATACATCCATCCCCCCCCTTACCGCCCAGGTGACCCTTGTGAACCAATCTAGAGGAAGCACATGCTAACAACAAGATCGAGACATTGGGCCCCCACTAATGGACGAAGAACCAGCCAGGGAAGCACGTCACTCGTCCTGACCAGGCCAACAAGGCTGTCATCGGTGATCTGACTCAACTCGTCGCCCATGAGCCACAATGCAATAATCAAAGTATCTATGCAAAAAGATAGAAACAATGCCCACAAAGGCGACGTCATTGAATCACATCGCCTATAAAGATGACGACCTCGCCAAAATCGGTGCTCTTGAGCAACTCCTCCCTCCAAAACTTGTGATGCTCGTCGTACGATGGGACAATACGCTGCTTGATTAGAAATCTCGGCACATCACCAACTAGTAGTGACGACGACATGGGTGGTGCCTTACACACATTGTCATAGGTTTGTTACTTCTTCATTGGAAGACATGACCTGGACAGTCTGTTGGCATTGCAGAAGGGTCACCTCGGACGAGAGACAACCTCGACCACACAAACCTTGACACATGTACATCCAGGCCGGCACCCTCACCAACCCCCTTCCTCAAACTCCCCCTTATAAATAAAGAATATGAGCTCTGAAAGGAGGACCCTTTATTGCCTTTGCCCTCTTGAGTGCAGGAGATCCCCATATGTGTACACTCCGCACTTTAACATAGTGGATTGAACCTATGAGCAACATAGTTTGTTCCCTCCCTCGTTAGGGGGGGGGGGGGGGGGGGGGGGGGGGGGTTCCACATCTCTCTCGATCTTGATCTTCCCCCACACCGCCCCTCATACATACCTACTATATTATTGCACCACCCCTTTTAATCATTGCAACCTGTCTCGTGACGAGCTCGGACTGGACCCCTAACACTCACATTCGATCATTGTGAGGGATCCCAAAAAATTCCCCACAAATGTGTTTTTCATTTAGAAAATAAAATACTAGTTAAACAAAAATGTTTAGTCCAAATGATCAACCAAATGATGTGTATGAATCAAAGTCGCCCGTTTGCACCTAGCCCCGACCTGTAGGCAAATAGACGATGTGTATGCTCTTCTCCTTCCTACACATTGGATGCTCTTTTGCATCATTTTTTTAGGCTCTCTTTCTCCTTGTTGGATATCGGCTGTGTTGGGCGAATAGTCCCACATTGATAAGAGGTGGGAGATCCGTGTCTTAATGTATATGTCGCCCCCTCCCCCACACAACTGGTTTTGAGGGAGCATGGGATTAGTGATATGGTATCAGAGCTAGGCCCAACTACGTATCCTCTCCATTTGGCCCCGTGCCACCCGCTACTGTCTCTTTCTTTGCGTACGGGTAGGCACCTGTTGAAACGCGCTCTGTATGTGGGCGAGTATTGAGTGGATAGTCCCACATCAGCTAAAGGAATGGAGTTCTGTGTCTTCATATACCAGTTGCCCTCTCCCCCTCACAATCAGTTTTGAGGGAGCATAGGATTAGTAACTGGGTATTAGAGCAGGCCCCACTCCGTCTCCCCTCGTGTGGCCTCGTCACACCCTCTTTCTCCCCCTTGACGTCTCTTCTTGTGTGCAGGTAAGTTCCTGTTGAAACACACTCTGTATGCGGGCGGGTGTTGAGCGGATAGTCCCACGTCAGCTAAAGGGTGGGAGTTCCGCGTCTTCATATACCCGTTGCCCCCTTCGTCTGTCAATCGGTTTTGAGGTGGCATGGGATTAGTGACTTTGTATCAGAGCAGGCCCCACTCCATCTCACATTGTATGGTCTTGTTGCATCCTCTTTCTCCTCGTTGACGCCTCTTTCTACGTGTGGGTAAGTCCTCATTGAAACGTACTTTGTGTGCGATCGGATGTTGAGCGAATAGTCCCACATCAATTAGGGGTGGGAGATCCATGTTTTCATATACTCGTTGCCCCCTCCCCCTCACAACCAATTTTGAGGGGGTACTGGATTAGTGACATGCTGATTTGTAATTACGTTTTTTTTTTCCTGGAGGGACAAGGGTGGGGGATGCTTGCCCGGTTAGAACGCCGCCTCAAAGTGTCATTGCACCAGAGAGGCCACAGTTTGAAGCCTACCAACCACAGGTGCTCCGAGCACCTTCTACGCGACGCTTCGTAAGATAAATCCAAGATTCTATCATGCGATCGTCCGAGAGGGAAAAGCAGATCAACCGCATCTCAGTTGCTTTCTATGTGAGTTCTTCCTATCTTAGGCCTGGCTCAACCCATCAAACTTCCGTGAGTGAGGAGGCAATCAAAGTCTTCTTATTATATTATTTCTTATATAGATTATTAGGGTAAATTACACATAGACCACTTGTAGTTTGACCGATTCTCACTTACACCCTCTCATGTTTAAAACCCTACAAATGCCCCTCCTATAGTTTGAAAAATACATCACTTGCACCCACTCTAGAGGGGTTCTATGTGTATGGTTTTTCAAACTATAGGGGGATATTTGTCGGGTTTTAAACACAAGGGGTGTAAGTGATAATCGGTCAAACTACAAGGGTCTATGTGTAATTTATCCAGATTATTAATTAGATGTAACAGCAAATAAAAAAGTTATTTAGACTTATTGTCGGCACACTACTGTTCCAACATCATCTCTCATTTCCCATTAATCATCTTGGGAGGCAAATGGAGGATCTGACGCAGCACCGGATGATCACAGCCACCCACCACGTCAAGTGAAACGCACTACCCCGACCATCAGGCATCAGAAGGCTCTGATCCTGCGCCATGTCAGGATGTTCCTGATCAATGTTGGAATTACATTACCAATAAACAAATGCATTGTACCTTCCAACTCCTCCGATGTAAAGTCTAGCATAAAATCCAATCCGTCGTGTCCTCTACCGACTCCCTCAATAAAGGAAAATATACTATTCGATCAGACAATAAACAACTGTGATGGGGTATGTAAAGAGTTAGTAATCGATAAAACTAAACGGGAATGTTTTACAGACTGACATGACATGATCACAATCGATTCGTCCGTTGCACGGTACCTAGTCCGGTCCAGCAGGTAAAGAACAGGGAAGATGGTAGTGTAGAGGAATACGACACTGAAAAGCAATCGTTGTTCGTTGGAAGTGTTCGTGTGAACATGTAACGACTCGCTAGCTGCTCGAACCTCCCATGGAATTTGGCATTGCGCCATCAGCAAGGAACAAGACCTTCAGGTCATAATGTAATGGCCACGTCATGAATACCAAAAAAAAAAAAATCACGACGCCTACTTAAACCTTGTTAGTAGGTGCTTGCCCCCCCATGGAACAACTAACCAAGTGATCAGAATCAGTACAGGGGTGGAGCGAGATGGACTCGCATCAGCTGAAGCTGGTGGCTCTGCTGCTGCTCGGGGCCTGGGGAGTGTTAATGGTGGGTTGCACCCCTGTGTGCAACCTCGATTCCAGCTCCGACCAAAGCTATGATCAGACGGTCCAGATTGTTCTAGATGATCTGGTGAGGAGGACGCCGGATTCCCGTGACTGGTACAACTGGTACCCCCCTAACGGACCCGTTGTCTGGGGGCACGCCACCTGCATCACGCCCGATTGGGAAACCTGCTCCCACTGCCTCATGGTAGCTCAGAAAGACATTGGACTGGTTTGTGAAGGAAGGATGGGGGCTCGAGAGGATCTTGAAGAATGCACGCTTCGGTTCGAGTTTTATGAATTTCAGTGATCAAAGGCATACAACACAAAAACCCTATATCGGCGGTCACCGTAAAATCCGCCGGTTATGCCGTGTTTTTCTTTTAGATTTTCAAAACGCATAGCCAGTGGTTTACACTTTACCGATTGTATTAGGTATCTAAGGAGGTGTTTGGCATGAGGAACAATTGTTCTGCTTAATCCTCATCCAACAGAGGGTATTCTTATCAATTACCAATTCTAGTATAAATTTGATGGTTCAGTGTCCTGTTGGTAGAGAAATGTCCAGAGTGATAAATCCTCGTTCCCAACTCTTCATTCCTATGGAACAAGTAATAACCGTTACTTTAAAATATGGAACCAGGAATAGAAGCAGGAGGTTCCGGAATGATACCAAACACCTCCTAGTATGGTGGATGGTAGCAGATGGCCATCACTTTTGTTGGCTTTTTTGATGGAGGTACAGGCGGCCACTATATTTGGTGGCCAGGTCGCTACAAAAATGGTTTAAATGGCTCTTTTAAGCAGGAGACAGAGGGCTTTTGTGCGGTAGTGGCTTGGTCTAGTTCACCAGCAATAAACCAATATGATGCACCCAGGGACGGAATCAAGAATTCATATTGGCGGCGGGGGGAGCATGAATAATAAAAAAAAAAATGCTATTCAGCTTGAAGGTTTTCCTGATTCTGCTCGGTACGACTAACGTGGCAACGTATAACTCGTGGTGTTAAATATTTAAATATCGCTTGTGAAAGAGGAATTTCTAAAAAAAAAATGTCGCTTGTGAAATTCAGTCCCCAGTTGTATGCTGCCACATCAGTCATGCTGAGCGGAATCGAGAAAACCTTCTGGCTAAATAACATTTCTCAAAAAAAAATCACCATGAGAGAGAAAGAGAGAGAGAGAGAGAGAGAGAGAGAGAGCAAAAGAGGCTAAATTTGCAATACTATAGGAGCTACAGTGCTCTGAAATTTAAATTGTTCGTTGGCCGACATCTTCTCTTCAAATCAACAGTTAAGATCTACTATTCTTGGTTTCTCGCTCGATCATGGAACATAAAACCCTAGAGTAATACAATACAACATTAAGAATAATAGGGTAGCGGTGAGCCCAATATCGCCAGGCGACGCTATGGTTTATACTATCAATATAATATATCTAATATCTATATAACATGTTATGACAATTCTGTTGTTTCACAGAAATAAACATACGATAGGAGAGACCACAGTCTCGTAGCCAAACATGATTTCTTTAACGCGATTCACCCATTGGCAAGTGGGCTACACCACGGATTACAACTTTTCTTCTGGTGACCGTACACCACATCCGGCGCTCCGATCGATAGATCATCATTGTGCCCTTGTGTTCCGGTCCATCTCCCGTCGACGACCCCGCCATAAACAAAGGCCCTTGCTTCGCTCTCTGACGCTGCCCGGGCCCATCGCTCCCAAGCTGTTGCCCGTCGGCCAACACTCGAACCTTGTCTCTCGCACCGTGTTGTACCATAGATGTGCCCGTGGCAAAGTCTGCCGCCACCACTACCGTCGTCGCCTTTAATCCGCCACCCGTCGATAGCCTCTGCACCTTGATAGACCACAATGGTGCCCACGGCCGTGCCTGCCACCATCGAGCTCGTCGACGCCCACATCGCCCGTTGGCGATCCGCACCGGTGCCCGTCGGCACCTCCACCAGTCCATCGTCGGCATCCCACATCAGTTCACTCATTGGCGGCTGAACACAATACCGTCGGCGACTCATCGTGCTACCGAGGTGCTCCCCCTAGATCAACACCCGTACATAACAGTGCCATCGCGGTCCGCCACCACCGTCCGTCGAGCCAAGGAGGAGGTGCCTAGACCGTACCCTCCTCCCGGCCACTAGCAGAGTTTCACCCTGGGCACCCACAGTGGCGCCCTGGGCGCCGACCCTGCTACTGCCGTCTCTTGGCCTTCTACAGCTTCACCTCCGGTGCCGATCTTAGGTGGGGTAGACCTGTCACGCCCCAGAAATCCGGAACCGATCCCTGGGGTGTGAATTGAGAAAAACCAAGGGATTCAAGGTTTGGTCAACTGTCTACTTCTATTAAGGTTTCTCACCAGGCTTCTACTCTCTCAAGAAATATTTTAAAACGTACGAAAACATTTTTATTTTCAAAGAAAATATAGACATACAATTTTATCGACAGAGGGGTGATCACGCTCGACCCTCAACCGGGCTATCCTCTCAGCATGTGCGGCCTGCCAGTGCCTCACATGCTGACAGAAGTCCCTCATAAGGGAGCACGAGACTCAAGCCTCTAATGGCGAGCCGAGTAGACTCGCCCACTCTCTAGCACTCGGGCACTGGTTTAGAGATCCTATCTACAGGGCTAGTCAATTAAGTCACATTAAGATTTATATTTTATTGTGGGCTATCCTAGGCTTGGGGCCTTGAGGAGAGACCTACCCAAAAAAATTCAGCTGGATCATCACCACTAATAGTCACCAAACACTGACTAAGCTAAATATCCTTTATTCCAATCCAATCGATTACATTACTAGAATAGGAAAAGCTACAAGACGATACACTGAAGATGAAACACTATCATAACTCTAACTCCGCCTCTGGTCTCCCACTGCAACACCTAAACCTCCACACCTGCAGGAGAGTCTACTCGTGGGAAAGAGTAGCCCCCAATAGGAAATTGGGAGATTAGCCAAATTAATGGCTAGTGACATCCTAATAGTCTTTAATAATATGAGACAACCGAACTAATTGAATTAAATTTAACAGCCCTAGTACAGATTATTAATATTTATAGAGGGATAACCTAATCCTACCAGTAGTCTATGTTTTCATGCAATACCTACTGTCACTAGATTGTCTAACATAAGGTTCGTTCAATATTCTACAGTATTAATGAACAAGTAAAATGACCATCTAAATGTCACTAGGTTATCACACTCTACCATTCCATAATCTAACATTAAGATTCCATAATTGGTAATTAAAACATCTATCCTAATGTGAACCCCGGATATTTTGTTCATCCTGCCCTCGGTCGGGCATTACTATAGGGCCTTTTATTTCGATGTAGAGGGCCAACTCTCTCGCCGCACATACTCTGACACCATGCGCAAAGTCACCCATATAATCATAAGGGGTTTCCCGTCTTTCACGGTGGAGCTCTACCACCCAACTTGCTTTCTTTAGGGTCTTCAACTACCCCGGGACAGGATTGCTAGGCCAATCCCTCGTCGAGGGCACCACCTATTGGCTTTACCACAACCCCTGCCCGTGACCCCCCTAGCCTACTGATCTTCGGCTGTGCGCGCAGGGTGGTTCACGGCCCTTGCGCGCACGGGGTCCGAGTCTTTCCACATGCTAGAATATCACACCATTTATAATAATAAAGTGATTTCGATGTTTTACCCCGGGATTCGCACCGCGCTCACAACCCATGCATCATAATAAATTTACTCTCGCCCGTATTCCCGTGTGCCCGGGTCTCCATACTCCATCCAGGAGAGTGAGCCCGATAATTATTATTTTATCATTAATTCTTAATATTAAGGGGATTCCTACTTACGGTGTCCAAGCAATAATTATGATTATTTTATTAATATTTTAAAGTATGATTATTTTATTAGTATTTTAAAGCATGCGTCGCCGAACTCGCGACTTCGCATGCAAGGAGGGGTCCGCGTGACCACATGCGGCGATGCCCGGCGGGACCCGCATGCAGTACCGTAGACACCTACCCTAGTTGTTCTCATTTCCCACTATCAAAGACCACGGGAAGGGAAGTAGATGTCACCTGGTTGTCGATCATGCACAAATTCCCGTTAATTGCTCTTGATCTGTTTCTGCTCCATCTACGGTTGGATCGTCCCGGTTACGCACTGCCAAATTCACACATAGCGGACCCATGGTCAATACTTACTACTGAGTAATACGGGTTTAGGGCCGAGTTGGCCGAGTCTAGAATTTTAGGAGTTATCGGACGCCGGTCTATCGGCACACAAAACGATGCTAAAGTCTCGGTTAGTCGGCATTGTCGATGCGAAGAGTCGCATTAAGGTCTAATTATACTAATCCGGCTAAACGGTCGTACCCGCGTCGGTTGTTGCCATAGGCATGTTATCATGCTCCGAGGGACCTTCCGCATCACACCAGGGTGTGCAACAATAGGGCCAGTTATAGATAAGATTGGGGGTCGATTTGTCACCCGCCCGAGATGACTTCGGGCCAGATGCGGATCTAGATGGTTCGTTTTCTTAAATGAGGGACTCACACAGGAATCGCACTGGTGGCCCACCTAGTGTATTGTTGCCGCTAAGGGGTCGGTCTCATACGCAAACGACTACACAAAGCAGTCGGACCCGCATCCGCATTATCAACTCTGAGGCGAGCGTGACCTGATGGGATTGGGCCCGCTAACCTCGAGTGTGGGTTCATAGGCTAGATCTACCTCATGGAAAGGTCGAGGGTTGGGGATCAACGTTAACATGCAACCTCGGGGGTAGGTCGAGGTATGCCTGCCCACGGTGGGGTTGATTCATCAAGGGATGGAAGAGTGTAGATGAGACTGTTGGCCGGTTCATGCTCGGTAGAGGTGGCCAAAGCCACCTAGTGCCTGGTTGCTGACAGTAAGGTTGCCGACAACCGCCATAGCAGAAGCAATAGGATAAAGGAGATGCGATTCATACATTGTAGGGCTGTTTTGGTCCAGGGCTTAGTAAGGGTCAGTGATTGGTTTACAGCTTTGCGAATCAGTTGTCGGGCCTGTTGCCAACAACGCGACAAAGACAAGAAATATAGTGGTCATAACCGATATTTCTATTTCAGGTGCTCGACCGTGACTGGCGAGGTGTGATGCTAAATCGAGAATTGACTAAGCTCGCTCGGCCCCCGGGCACAAGGCACGATAGCCGCAATGAGGGGAGGGGTGGGTTCGGCCAACATCACAGGGTGCTATGCGATGGTGGTAGGCTACCATCGACAGCTTACAATGGGTTGGGTCTCGTCGGTTGCACTACCGCCGGCAACGTGGCCGACGGCCATGGCTGACTTGAGAACGAACTACAAGGGCTGAGGGTTGGTTCGACATGTGGCCGTCAGCCCCAGGGGCTTGGTCGAGCTTGGTTGCACAACCGCCAGCCATCGGGGCGACAATCATGGTTGCAATAGGGCAGAGCCCACCGGGGTTGGGGTCGGCTAGATTCACACAAAGAGAAAGGAAAGAAAGAGGGAACAGAGGGGTTGACCGTTCAGTCAGGGGAGGCTCGTTGCTCTGGCAGCTCCTCCTCCGACCGACGCGTAGCACACCACAGGGGGCGAGCGAGAGACCGGGAAGCATTAGGGGGTCTGGCTGCGCTGCTCAAGGGGGAGGGGCTGTCGGCTGCGGCTGGCTCCTCCTCCTCCTTGCTTCTTTCCGGCGGCCAGTCTGTAAAGAACAGGGAAGATGGTAGTGCCGAGGAATACGACACTGAAAGGCAATCGTTGTCCGTTGGAGGTGTTCGTGTGAACATGTAACGACTCGCTAGCTGCTCGAACCTCCCATGGAATCCGGCATTGCGCCATCAGCGAGGAACAAGACCTTCATGTCATAATGTAATGGCCATGTCATGAATACCCAAAAAATAAAAAAAATACGATGCCTACTTAAACCTTGTTAGTAGATGCTTGACCCCCCATGGAACAACTAACCAAGTGATCAGAATCAGTACAGGGGTGGAGCGAGATGAACTCGCATCAGCTGTAGCTGGTGGCTCTGCTGCTGCTCGGGGCCTGGGGAGTGTTAATGGTGGGTTGCACCCCTGTGTGCAACCCCGATTCCAGCTCCGACCAAAGCTATGATCAGACAGTCCAGATTGTTCTAGATGATCTGGTGAGGAGGGCGCCGGATTCCCGTGACTGGTACAACTGGTACCCCCCTAACGGACCCGTTGTCTGGGGGCACGCCACCTGCATCATGCCCGATTGGGAAACCTGCTCCCACTGCCTCATGGTAGCTCAGAAAGACATTGGGCTGGTTTGTGAAGGAAGGATGGGGGCTCGAGAGGATCTTGAAGAATGCACGCTTCGGTTGGAGTTTTATGAATTTCAGTGATCAAAGGCATACAACACAAAAACCCTATATCGGCGGTCACCGTAAAATCCGCCGGTTATGTCGTGTTTTTCTTTTAGATTTTCAAAACGCATAGTTAGTGGTTTACACTTTACCGATTGTATTAGGCATCTAAGGAGGTGTTTGCCTTGAGGAACAGTTGTTCTGCTTAAATCCTCATCCAACAGAGGGTATTCTTATCAATTACCAATTCTAGTGTGTATTCGATGGTTCAGTGTCCGATTGGTAGAGAAATGCATGGAGTGATAATTCCTCGTTCCCAACTCTTCATTCCACTAGAACAAATACTAGCCGTTACTTTAAAATATGGAACCAGGACAAAAAACGGGAGGTTCCGGAATGATACCAAACACCTCCTAATGTGGTGGATGGCACCAGATGGCCATCGCTTTTGTAGGCTTTTTCAATGGAGGTACAGGCGACCACTATATTTGGCGACCGGGCCGCCGCAATAATAGTTTAAACAGCTCTTTTAAGTTGTAGAGAGAGGGCTTGCTGTAGTGGCTTGGTCTAGTTATCTAGCAATAAACCAATAAGATGCACCCAGGGACGTAATCAGGATTTCATCTTGGGTGCGGGAAGAGCATGAACCAAAAATAAAGAAATGCTATTCAGCTCGAAGGTTTTTTTGATTCTGCTCGGTACGACTGACGTGGCAACGTACAACTGGTGGTGTTAAAGATTTAAATGTCGCTTGTGAAAGTGGAATTTCTAAAAAAAAAAATGTCACTTGCGAAATTCTGTCCGTAGTTGTACGCTGCCACGTCAGTCATGCTGAGCGGAATCGAGAAAACCTTCAGGCTGAATAACATTTCTCAAAAAAAAAATCACCATGAGAGAGAGAGAGAGAGAGAGAGAGAGAGAGAGAGAGAGAGCAAAAGGAGTTAAATTTGCCGTCTCTTGGCCTTCTACGGCTTCACCTCTGGTGCCGATTTTAGGTGGGATTCCACTAGCTTTGGAGCCACCGTATCACCCCACGACCTTCTCCTCCATTGAAGCAAACCGCCCGGGGGGAGGCGCCCAAACCCGTGGCCTCCCCACGAGCACCACCTTGCAACCAGCCTCCTCTCTCCTCTCCTTGCTCGGGGTCTCTCCCGAAGTTCTTGTGAGAAGAGTCGCTCCACAAGAGATGGGTTCCTCACGGAGGTGCAAAGCTACTTTCTTATAGGAAGGAATAACGAAGACCTAATTAACGTCTGTGCATGAGAAACAATCCGGGATAGAATTCTCATTCAACTCCAAATCTTTTCATCCCACCAAATCAGCCAACAACCTCAACCAACCTCTATCCATCCAACTCTTCATCCAACCCTCATACAAACCCAAATCAGCAAACCCCTATCCAACCGAACACAAGACTTAGGGCTTGGCTAACGGACCAAACTTCATGGGCTACCAAAACCCAACAAATTCACGATAATTACAACTCTATCACAAAAAGGAGCATCAACAATAAAGAAAGGGATACACATGGTCGTCGATCACTTGGGGAGAGTGATAAAGAGACAAAGATTGGAGGGCTATGATAAAAGGAAGGTAGAAATTCGGTTGAATTGATGGGGAGGATTTTTTCGTAAAAAAGATAAAGAAAAAGAATACATTAGATATTAAGAGACAAGAGGGAGACGAGAGGAAATAGATGCTTGAAAACGTACCCCCCACCCTAAGGGGTCATCTGTTATTTATAGGGTGTATTAACTGTTAGGATTGATGTATTTTAAGCTTGTAAAACTATATGTTTTGGTCTAATAAAGACTGATAGTTATTATTATATGAGATGCATATAGGTGCGTAACATAGTTACGTGTTCTTTTAAGAACAGAGAGCCAAGGTTATATGGTAGTCCACTGAGTTGAAGACTAAGTGGATTGGTCCCGTATAATCTAAATCAGTTCGCAGCTATGATCAGGTTGATCGCCTCATCATGATAAGCTGTTGGCGATGACAGTTCATGGGATGTCTTCACCATGGTCATCACCAGGCACAATGTCTGTGGCTGAACGGAACTAACACGGTGTACAGATCAGTGAGCAGACACTAGTACACCAAGCCGTGTTTCTGCTTAGGGTAAAACGGTCCTAAACCCTGAGGAACCACGTTTGATGGACTAACCAGTTGCGTGGTGCTTTGGCGCACCAATGTGTGAGGATCCGTATGCAGTGATCCAAAACCACGGTGTACTGGGTTACCCGGCTGGCATTGTATTAGCGTGTCACTCCTGCAGGCCATCCACACCCGTGAAGGGAGGTGCGTTCCTTGGTGTGACTTACACTGTACCAAACCCAGGCCTGGTGGTCATCAGTTTTGACTGTTGACCGGGTTCGATTACTCGACGGGGTAATCAGAGGTACGATGTATAGGTCAACCTGGAAGGAACCAAGTCATATGATCATTCGAGTCTGACGGTAGTCTCCACTGCTCGAAGTGAATCATGGCATCAAGTGGAAGGACAATGGGTTTACCACTACTAAGCGGAGAGCAGGGGTATGATGGAGAACATAGTAAGTCCGGGTGAATTGGAGTGCAGCATGCGTCGCACTCTGGGTGGCTACGCAGGTTAAATTGAGCTCAGAGGATCGATGGTACACTCGGGTAGTGTATCGATCGAGCTTGAGTTAGAAGCCATGAACCCCGGTCCCTGATAGTTCCACCTTATCAATATTATGTACGGTTCTTAAACCATCTTCTCAGAACACCATTAGCATTAAGAGGAAGAAAGAAGTATACGCTCCATGTGTGCTTGGCACTAGAGCACTGTAGATGCGTAACTACATACGAGTACTAAGGGTTATACCCGAGACTAGTACAGAGGCGCATGTAGTAATCCTTAACCATAAGTGAACTTCGTTACATAGGTGCGATACACCAGGGTATGTTACGAGTTGACTAGTTGACTTTGCTAGAGGCACCCTTCGGTGGCCTCAGTTAATAGTAGGTAACTAGTAGAAATCACTTAAGTAATGGCCGCTAGGTATCGCACGCTAGAATTGGTCAAAATGAGACATCAGGGCGTTTTGATAAAAACCTCACTCTGCCGGACCTCACTGTTGGCCGACCCTGGCAGTGGGAGACCTTGCTAGGGCCGGCCCTATGTTGTAGGGATGAGAATCCCTCATCTATAGGGCCGGCCATATAGATAGGGATAGGGCTTTGAATCGGTTAAAATCGAGCCCTAAAAAATGGGAAAACGGATAAATACAAGGAGAGATAAAAGGGTGAGATTGGAGAGATAATTGTGGGAGGTCTTTATCCCCTTGGATCCTTATCCAAGGGGGTAGGCCGGCCCTATATATAGGGCTATATGGGGCCGACCATATGGATGCCAAAAAAACTGAACCCCCTCCCTCTCTCCTCTCTCTAGTTCTCTCCCTAATCTCTCTCCCGTTTCTCGCTTGCAACTTCGTCTTCCTCGCGTGGAGTTCTGAAGAAAGAGAAGGGTCGTTCTTCGGAGGCACTCAGGGATCCGAGAGCGACGTTCCGTGCATCGTGTGAGATCGGGTGAACAAGAAGGTAACGTCTCCATTCGTACCATCGGTATCTTCGCGAACGATCTTCCGTCTCCATCGACAAAGAAGACAATTCTCCATGGTTAAAAGATCCGTACGAAAGGTATGTGTAATCTAACATGTAGATCTAGCGAGCATTATGATTTGCATGCATGCTAGTTAATCATTACGCTAGATTGCCGTTAGGGTGTTCGATTCACGTGTATACACATGCACACATATGTAAAATAGTTTCGCTGAAAGTTTAAATCGTGTAACGTGCACTATGAACGGTCTTTCGACCGCAAAATCGTTTCCGCTGCGAGCCTCTACCATGGATTAATTTCCAACAATTGGTATCAGAGCCGCATTAGTGGTGTGCGTTTCACGTTTTTTCATGAAACCAACATATGTGCGCATGATGAATGCGCGAATTCATCGGGGTTCTTACGCTTAGATCATGCATATGTATAGATTGTGCTTGTTCTATTAATCATTCTTGCAGGGCACCGCTATAAAAAATCTAGATCTATGTTTTGTGCTTGCTACCAGGGGTCGGACCCTGGGTTAGCCAATGTCTGGATTCGCTCTCTGTGTGGGGATATGTAATTGAGCCGTAGATTGGGCGAGTGATGGGGGTTGACCATCCTCGGTTCCCATGGCCTTTTTCCTAGGTGTGTTTTCTTTTCTTTCTAGGAAATTATGTACGAGCGAGCACTTGCTCGAAGCGTACTAGACTTTTTTGGTTACAGATCGAGAAGAAAGATGTGCCAAAGAAATCCACCATCGGGAGCGTGAGCGGAACCCTGGAGGATGAAGACGATTCGACAAAGTGTTCGCGAGCGCGACGGAGGAGCCGAACCGAGGGACCTTGCGAAGAAAGCTAGAGGCCTGCGCTGTGCAAATTAGGTTCAGGTGTCGGACCCTGAACTTAATTCAGTCTTTATGGTTGCTTTCTTTATTAGTTCTTTATGTTTCATATCGAATTCTGATGAGATAATATGATTATCAGTTTTCAGAGGGATGCCTTTCCCCTCCGGTCCAAGCGACCGTTTGAGGATAGGATCCCGCTAGATGAAGCCTATTATTTATTTGACTTTTGATGTTAGTGGGATCCCATCACATATGGTTATGCCACCATTTGGCCAGCATCGAAATCAAAGATGAGATGGAGATCCATTGAACATCAATTGTCAAATTCATAAGCGAGGCGCCATGACTAGTGGGAGTCCTTTTCCAGTGAGTCTGACTCTAGGATTAGCTCCAGTGCATTAGCGTGATAACCAATTTTGCAGAGCATCGATATTCTCGGAATATATAATATGACCCTTGAATGGAGAAATCCACTTGAGGCAGGGACTATGATATTTCGAGAATGATTAATGCTCGGCGAAGGGCTTGAACGCTAGTGGGAGCATGGTGTGACCAGGGTCTAGTATATAGGAGGTCGCTACCTTTGCATTTGCATAAAATCATACTCGCAAAATAACCCTCATATATAATAAGGGATGCAAGAGAGGACTCTTTTGAGATCCCCTGGCCTCCACGGCCAATCGCTTCGTGTTAGGGTGGAGAGGCATAACTCAACATCCCCTAGGATGGGGGTTGTGTCATTCCATGCCAAATCACTTAGTGATTTCTCTTTAGATATGGTAATTACAGGGTGAGGAGAGAAGGGTTTTTCATCCCACCCTAGTGGGGGCCGCATGAACTCTGGGTGGCTACGTAGGTTAACTCGAGCTCAGAGGATCGATGGTACACTCGGGTAGTGTGTCGATCGAACTTGAGTTAGAAGCCATGAACCCCGGTCCCTGATAGTTCCACCTTATCAACATTATGTACGGTTCTTAAACCATCTCCTCGGAACACCATTAGCATTAAGAGGAAGAAAGAAGTATACGCTCCGTGTGTGCTTGGCACTAGAGCACGGTAGATGCGTAACTACATATGAGTACTAAGGGTTATACCCGAGACTAGTACAGAGGCGCATGTAGTAATCCCTAGCCATAAGTGAACTTCGTTACATAGGTGCGATGAACCAGGGTATGTTACGAGTTGACTAGTTGACTTTGCTAGAGGCACCCTTCGGTGGCCTCAGTTAATAGTAGGTAACTAGTAGAAATCACTTAAGTAATGGTCGTTAGGTATCGCACGCTAGAAATGGTCAAAATAAGGCGTCAGGGCGTTTTGGTAAAAACCTCACTCTGCCGGACCTCACTGTTGGCCGACCCTAGCAGTGGGAGACCTTGCTAGGGCCGGCCCTATGTTGTAGGGATGAGAATCCCTCATCTATAGGACCGGCCATATAGATAGTGATGCAGACGAGCCTACTACGTGCAGATTTTCTACAGCTGATGGCGTATTTTCATCCGCGCCGAAGATCCAGGAAGCCGATCATTGATCCGTCTACATCAGTAGAAAGCTTAATCGAAGCCCTACAACTTTGGTTTTTATTTTATTTCGATCTGACTAACGGATCTTTAGTTATTTCTGTTTTTATTTCTGGTTTGGGTAGGTGCGAGCCATGTTCGTATCCGGTTCGAGCCACAGATGCCGAACTGACTCGTTTCTATGTTAGAGTCTTAGCCGTAGGATCCTAAGTGAGATTAAATCTCAATGGATGAGATTTCAAGGGAAACCAAAAACCCAAAACCCTAGCCCATCCTCCCACCCGACCGGCCCTCTCTCTCTCTCTCCCGCGAACATGCCCCGCGCCCCCTCTCTCTTCCGCGCGTCCCTCTCTCTCTCTCTACCTGACCGGCCTCTCTCTCTCTTCTTTCCTTTCCTTTTGTGTTTTGTGTCTCATCCCCTATAAAGCCTAAAACCCTAATTGAAAAAAGGGAGAAGAATCTGAAATTGAAACCCTAGAACGGAGAAGCGGCTCGCTTGTTCGGTTTATCCCTTCCGAAGAATTCCTCTTTGCTTCCAGTCTTTTCTTCCTTCCGCAAGCTTCTATCCCGTCGCCTCACCACTCGTCTACGGCTTCGCGGAAGATCAACGTGGAGTTTCTTCGTCTCCAAAGATCCATCGTCTCGGCTTCTTTACCCCTTCTTCTGGACCATGCCTTCCCCTTCCGCGCCTTTCATCTGCAACAACGGAGCATCGGAAAGCCGCCGGCATTGACCAACGCACGGTTTGGATTATCCTCTGATATTTTCATGTGATATTTTTCTTTCCCGCAACCGGCCTTATTGCTGATTTCATCTTAGGATTTCTAATATTTTGTTTTCCCGAGAATCTCATCCATTAGGGTTTATCGTTAGATCTTTTGTTGGTTATTGAGACATTGGCTTTACTTATATGAGATTGTTATTGTTTCATTGCTGGAATTCAGTTATTATTATCTGAAATTAATGTTCATCTTATCAGTTTTATTATTTCGTTAATTTAAATCTGATTGGGATTGAATGGATGATGAACCGTGATTCTAAGTTTGCTGAAATCTGATTTTTATATGCTGAAATCTGAATTTGATTGTTTAAATTCTGCACTTGGGTCTATCTGAGCATACGCATCCCATCAAGTTGGTATCAGAGCGCACTAGTCGTCGTGTTCTTACGCAACGGCCGGTCCTCTCGCATCATTCGCATCATTGCGTGTTTGCTGAATTTTTTTTTATTTTCCTTATTTTTATTTTCGTTAGTGTCTTGCATTAATTAGTAACTAGCATCGCGTGAGCGCATCAATATTAGGTTCACCCCTTCTCTCTGAGTGACTCGATAGCATCTTCTAGAGAATCTAGGATGGCTGGATCTTCTCCACCCCGTACTTGGCAAGATGCCTTCATGAGGCAACAAGAGCACTTGGATAGGCTCCAGACCCAGATTGAAACCTTGACCTTGGCCTTCACCGATTCCCAAAATCCACCTTGACCCCGTCGAGAACACAGGACTAGAGCGTCGCCAGGGCATAGTGAATTAGATCTAGAGTCCGGAGGTGACAGCGTCAGTTCCTCTGATGGATCTGATAGGCGAAGTAGGAGAACTCATAGGAGATCGAAATCCCATTGGGGCTGGGATCAGGGCATCAAAATAGAAATTCTTGAGTTTGAAGGCAGGATGGACCCCGAAGAGTTTCTAGAGTGGGCCGAGCGAATCGACCAGTACTTTGAGTGGAAAGAAATCCCCCGCGACAAACAAGTCAAGTTTGTCAGCCTTAAACTGAAAGGTCATGCACTGATTTGGTGGAAACAGTTGCAGACCACTAGGGGTCGGAAAGGAAAAGAAAAGATTTCCACGTGGACACATATGCGAGGAAAGATGCAACAGAAGTTCCTCCCTTCTGATTTCAGGCAGAATGTGTTCCAGAAATTCCAAAACTTGCGACAGGAGCACAAATCTGTAGATGATTACACTATTGAATTCTACAAGCTCCAAGCTCGTAATGATCTGCATGAAGATGAAGAGCAGAGCGTCGCTAGGTACGTCAACGGTCTCAAACCTTCAATTCAAGAGGTGGTGTCCCTTCACGACTTGTATCAGGTCAGTGATGCACACCGTCGGGCTAAGAAAGTCGAGTTTCACCACTCCTGATCTGCGTCCCGGCGATATGACAACACTAGGGCAGCATCCGGATCTATTAGCAGACCACTCCCTGGACCTTCACCTGTCGCTGGCACAGTTCCTGCACCCACTGAGAAGGGTAAATGAGTTTTAGGACCCAACCCGAGCCAAATTAAGTGTTTCAAATGCAACCAGCCGGGTCACAAGTCAGCCGATTATCCTCGCCGTCAATTCCATCCACAGATAAATCTTGCGGATAATGACGAGGATAGTCATGAGTCTGAAGGGGAACACTTTAATGAGTTAGTCTTGGAGGGAGATGATGTGACTGCACCACTGTTAGTTATTCACCAGTCGCCATCACCCCAAGCACCTAAAGCGTTGTTACCCCACGAGCTCTGTGGAGGACCCCCTAAGCCACACTGCAAGAACCAGAGGTTTGAGCTGTTCCGAACAGTCTGCACTGTCAACGGAATGGACCTTTGTCTCTTGATCGATGGAGGTTGCACCACCAATCTGATCAACGAAGCGATCGTCAGGAGCAAGCAATGGAAAGTCAAACCTTTGGCTCACCCTTACAAAACATCCTGGCTAGACAACACCCCGAGTAAGCTAGTAACGCATTGTTGTTTGGCAAAGTTGTCCATCGGGCTACAAGATCGAGATGAGATTTGGTGCGATATCCTTCCGTTAGAGGTTGCTGATGTTATCTTAGGGCATCCATGGCAGTTCGACCGAGATGTCCAACATCACGGAAGAGCCAACACCTATACTTTCCTTAAGGATGGCATCAATGTCACCCTATGGCCTACATGTTTTAGGAGGCACCGATCCCACGCACCTCAAGCCCTTCTGAGTCAGAGTCCGTCCGTGCCACCATTTGCTGAAAGTTTAGTTGGGTGTTCATCTGATTTACTAAGAATTGATAAGGGATTAGACGATATTTTGCATTCCATTGCATGCACATCGCATTTAGAGTCTGTAGGCATTCATGACACTTGCATTCATCATTTGCCTGGCATCTCTACAATCATATACCAATCATATGTGCATCCATATCATCCAAGTGTTGAGTTTAACCTTAAATACGACTTTGGCATGTCTGATCATTTTTCGATGCAAAATACTTATGAATCATGCTTTCAGATTTCTGACAACCCATCATCTTTAATTTTTCGAAATCATAACAAGTGGCATGATGAATTCTTTAATTTCTTATCTTATTCACTGTATCCCGACAATGATTGCATCACATATCTTCATCGTCTTCTAGAATCCACTTGTTTTGCACCATGCGCAGGCCAATTTGAGCAACACATAATGCACCCGCAACCCATGGCCTTTCAAATACACCATTGCCTATCGCGCAAGCCGATGACCCGCAGCTCATTATGCTCCCGCGGCCTTTCTTTTTACATGTCATTTGAATTTCATGTCAACCCAAACTCCTATTATCACATGAAATTATCTGAGTATTTTGAAGATCTTATCGTGCCGCGGAGGATGTTGGTTTTGGCTTTCAGGTCTTCGCTTGGCGTCGAGGGGCAGGGGATACGAGATGGAGTTGCTGCGTACTTGAGGCAGATTACTTGGCCACCAGACCCGGGAGAGCAGTTTGAGCGGATTCAGCGGTTGCCATTACTACCAGGAGCGCCCCCGCCGGATCCAGGACCTTGCTCGACAGGAGTCGAGTTCTTTTGAGTCCGGGGGACTTGATGCAGACGAGCCTACTACGTGCAGATTTTCTACAGCTGATGGTGTATTTTTGTCCGCACCGAAGATCCAGGAAACCGATCGTCGATCCGTCTGCATCAGTGGAAAGCTTAATCGAAGCCCTACAACTTTGGTTTTTATTTTATTTTGATCCGACTAACGGATCTTTAGTTATTTCTATTTTTATTTCTGGTTTGGGTAGGTGCGAGCCATGTTCGCATCCGGTTCGAGCCACAGATGCCGAACTGACTCGTTTCTATGTTAGAGTCTTAGCCGTAGGATCTTAAGTGAGATTAAATCTCAATGGATGAGATTTCAAGGGAAACCAAAAATCCAAAACCCTAGCCCATCCTCCCACCCGACCGGCCCTCTCTCTCTCTCCCGCGAACATGCCCCGCGCCCCCTCTCTCTTCCCGCGCGTCCCTCTCTCTCTCTACCCGACCGGCCTCTCTCTCTCTCTTCTTTCCTTTCCTTTTGTGTTTTGTGTCTCATCCCCTATAAAGTCTAAAACCCTAATTGAGAAAAGGGAGAAGAATCTGAAATTGAAACCCTAGAACGGAGAAGCGGCTCGCTTGTTCGGTTTATCCCTTCCGAAGAATTCCTCTTTAACTTCCAGTCTTTTCTTCCTTCCGCAAGCTTCTATCCCGTCGCCTCACCACTCGTCTACGACTTCGCGGAAGATCGACGTGGAGTTTCTTCGTCTCCAAAGATCCATCGTCTCGCCTTCTTTACCCCTTCTTCTGGACCACACCTCCCCTTTCGCGCCTTTCATCTGCAACAACGGAGCATCGGAAAGCCGCCGGCATTGACCAACGCACGGTTTGGATTATCCTCTGATCTTTTCATGTGATATTTTCCTTTCCCGCAACCGGCCTTATTGCTGATTTCATCTTAGGATTCCTAATATTTTGTTTTTCCGAGAATCTCATCCATTAGGGTTTATCGTTAGATCTTTTGTTGGTTATTGAGACATTGGCTTTACTTATATGAGATTGTTATTGTTTCATTGCTGGAATTCAGTTATTATTATCTGAAATTAATGTTCATCTTATCAGTTTTATTATTTCGTTAATTTAAATCTGATTGGGATTGAATGGATGATGAACCGTGATTCTAAGTTTGCTGAAATCTGATTTTTATATGCTGAAATCTGAATTTGATTGTTTAAATTCTGCACTTGGGTCTATCTGAGCATACGCATCCCATCAGATAGGGATAGGGCTTTGAATCGGTTAAAATCGAGCCCTAAAAAGTGGGAAAACGGATAAATATAAGGAGAGATAAAATGGTGAGATTGGAGAGATAATTATGGGAGATCTTTATCCCCGATCCAAGGGGGTAGGCCGGCCCTATATATAGGGCTATATGGGGCCGGCCATATGGATGCCAAAAAAACCGAACCCCCTCCCTCTCTCATCTTTCTAGTTCTCTCCCTAATCTCTCTCCCGTTTCTCGCTTGCAACTTCGTCTTCCTCGCGTGGAGTTCTGAAGAAGGAGAAGGGTCGTTCTTCGGAGGCACTCAGAGATCCGAGAGCGACGTTCCGTGCGTCGTGTGAGATCGGGTGAATAAGAAGGTAACGTCTCCATTCATACCATCGGCATCTTCACGAACGATCTTCCATCTCTATCGACAAAGAAGACAATTCTCGTTAAAAGATCCGTACGAAAGGTATGTGTAATCTAACATGTAAATCTAGCGAGCATTATGATTTGCATGTATGCTAGTTAATCATTACACTAGATTGTCGTTAGGGTGTTCGATTCACGTGCATACACATACACACATATGTAAAATAGTTTTGATGAAAGTTTAAATCGTGTAACGTGCACCATGAACGGTCTTTCGACCGCAAAATCGTTTCCGCTGCGAGCCTCTACCATGGATTAATTTTCAATATTAACTTGGGGTGCTGTTATTTATAGGGTGTATTAACTTGGGGTGTATTAACTTAGGGTGTATTAACTAGGTGGACAACCACCTAATTAAAGATCTTATAACACTCCCTCTTAGATGTCCACCAATCATAATGTTTTTCGGGAACAATGGTGAACGCGCATTATGCTGCCTCATTAAAACCTTTTGGTAGAAAAACCATGTGGGACAAAACCTGACCAAAGTAAAAAGAGTACAACGCGCTTTAACATACTTAGGGATACTAACATACTTCTGGATGTTGACATACTTCAGGATGTTGAACCTAGAACTGCCCTCCCTCTGATTACATCATTTATAAAGAAAAATGCCCCCTCAATTATATTATTCTTAATTAATTTTGATGAAGTCTCCGAAGTCCAATCTCGTGCACCAATTTCTGAAATATTGATTTTGGTAATGCTTTGGTGAACAGATCTGCAAGGTTGTTACTAGATCTTATTTGCTTTATTTCAATCTTCTTTTGCTCTTGGAGTTCATGTGTGAAGAAAATTTTTGGTAAAATGTGTTTGGTTCGATCTCCTTTGATGAACCCTCCTTGAAGTTATGCGATATAAGCGGCATTGTCTTTATATATTGTCGTGGGTTTATTTGTAGTAGGGGGAAGCTGACAACTGTCTCGAATGTGATTGATCAACGATCTCAGCCATACACTTTCTCGGCTTGCTTCATGAAGTGCTAATATTTCTGAATGATTGGAGGAAGTAGTGGAACGTTATTGCATCCATAACGGAAGAGTATGTCTCTTCGTAATCAATCCTAGGTTTCTGCAGGAAACCTTGCGCCACAAGTCGTGCATTGTATCTAACGATTTTATTCTTTTCATTTTGTTTTCTTATGAACACCCATCTGTAACCTACAGGGTTAATATTATTTGGTGTTTGTATTATAGCTCCGAATACATCACGTTTTTCAAGAGAATCTAGTTCTGTTTGAATAACATCTTTCCACTTTGGCCAATCATCCCTTTGTTGACATTCTTTAATGCTATGTGGTTCAGTATCATTTTTGCCCTTAGAGATTTCAATAGCTACTGCGAATGAGAATTTCTCATCGATGATTATCTCTTTACGATCCCACATTTCTCTTGAATATGTACAAAACATAGAGATCTAATTAGTATTTGGTACCTTTTCATCTTCAGGGGTTTCAATAGTCACTTCAGGGAAAATAACCTCCTCTGGGGTTTTGGAGAAAGTGGATCTTTTGTTCATAACCTATTTTTTAGTGCTATGTATAACCTCTTTTGGAGTGTTATATATAACCTCTTCTAGAGTGTTATTAGGACATGATATATCTTTTAGCTTTCTTTTCTGAGGAGCTGAGTCTTTAGAACCTATAGGTCTACCACGCTTTAGGCGTATAGTAGATTCATTTGCCATTGTATTTGAAACATTGAGCGACATCCCTTGCCGCTGGAGAGCTTGAAATTTAGCGGACATTGCGCGACGCCATTCCATATGTCGATTAGCATCAGTGAAGAATGTGGGTTCGATGTCAGGAGTGGAGGAGATGGCTGTGAGACAGAGAGGGTGTTTTGGCTTGAAGACACCCACTTTGGAGCGAGTAACCATGGGATGGCCAAGAGCAGTAGGAGTAGAGGAGTCCGCTAGGGTTGGATGCTCACCGACGACAGGATCTGAGGGATTGATACATGACCCGTGGTCCATGGAGTTTAAACAGGAGGAACCAGCGGGAGAGGAAACACGTGTCGATGCCGGTAGGCAGGAGGTTGGGTCCACGGAAGAACTGCCAGCATGTGCAGTTGGAACTCTGAGCCCTGAAATTATTGGTAAGGATACAGCAGAGCCGGAGTTCGATGAAGCGGCATCAACTGGATGCTGGCTCCTCAGCCATTGGACGAAGGAAAGTCCTAGCCATGGTGGAGGAAGAAGCGGAGCACTGGGAGCGTCAGTTGTAGATCCTGATGGAGCAGTAGTGGTATTGGAGGCGGAGAAGAGTGGGGGTAGGAATGGGAGATATGGAGAGTGCTAGGAAACGGTGCGAGAGGGCCGGACATCAGGCATGTCAAGTGCAAACAGGAAGATGTTCTCAAAGAATCGAACATGACGAGAAATGAACACTATCCCCGTGGAGGGATCAAGACACCTATATCCTTTGGAGCGAGCACAGTAACCGAGAAAGATACATCGTCGTGAACGAGGTTCGAGTTTATGGGAGGAGTAAGGCCGAAGCCTGGGAAAGCATAAGGAACCAAATACCCGAAGAGAGTGATAATCAGGGGTTTGCTTAAATAGAACCTCAAAAGGAGAATTGTGGCCTAACAGGGGTGAGAGAAGATGATTGATTAAGTAGGTGGCTGTACAGAGGGCATCAGCCCAATAACGATAGGGCATAGATGCATGTTGCAGAAGGGTAACAGTGGTGTCTACCAAATAATGATGTTTTCTTTCTGCAACCTCATTTTGCTCTGGGTATAAGGACACGAGACTTGATGTAGGATGCCACTGGAGGTGAGAAGAGATGTAAAGGCAATACTAACAAACTCGCCACCACCATCGATTCGCAATGTTTTAATACGAGAAGTAAACATATTTTCAACAAGAGGCTTAAAAGAAAGATAAACAGAAAAGACATCATATTTATTTTTGATTGGAAATACCCAACAATACTTTGAATATTCATCAATAAAAGGGACATAATAGAGAAATCCACTAGGAGAGGGGACGGAGGAAGGGCCCCATACATCAGAATGCACTAAAGCTAATGGACGATTGACGGTGGACGACGAGGAAGGAAATGGGAGACGATGGCTTTTTTCGAGATTACATGTTGTGCAACAAAACTTGAACGAGCCGATGAACGGAAGAGCTGATCGTTGCTGAAGAAAACGGAGAGTGCCGGTAGAGGGGTGGCCAAAACGGGAGTGCCAGACTGGAGCAGCAACGACAGAAGCAACAAGTGCAGCGGAGGTTGAAGAGGACAGGGAACCTGACGGAAAAGGGTATAACCCATTTCTACTGGGCCCGCGAAGACGGATCTTGTTCGTATTCTTGTCCTGGACAACAAATTCAGCAGAGTCAAAACAAAGGCGACAATTATTATCAGACGCGAAGCGATTGACAGACAAAAAATTAGCCGACGCTGTGGAAACATGGTAAATATTGTTAACATGAAAGGAAGACGTAGGAGTATATAGAATACCACGACCAGAATGAGAGATGGGCAAGGAGGCACCGTTACCAATGGTAACTGAGTTATTACCATTATAGGGAGAGGCAACACTGAGGTTGGAGAAATCAGGTGTCAGATGATTACTGTAACGATCGGTATTCCAGACTATTTTGCCCAGAACAAACCAGTTCTATATAACATTATTTTAATATATAGACGGTGATATTTTCAGTTGTGCTTGAACGGGACCAGGCAGTGGGTCCCGGGTACGAGTCGCAGGGCTGCAACTGAGGTGTGGTCACGTGAGCTGATGAGCACGTGTATCGATGATTGACGCAATTTATATATAATAATAATAATAATAATAATAATAATAATAATAATAATAATAATAATAATAAAAAGTGCTTAGTGGCGAGTCAGTCGGACCCGACGCGGTTCACGAGCCAGCGCGGTTCGATGTGAGTCGAGTGCGAATCGGGGCGAGTCAGGCTCGGTGCGAGTCTAGCACGAGTCGATTTCGACCGGTGTTAGAAAATATATATATATAAATAAATAAATAAAAAGAGAGAAGAAAGGAAATGAAAAAAAAAATAATAATAAGAATAATAAAAAAACATTTAAAATTAAAACCCAAACCTCACCCTCTCATCTGACCCCCCCTAAACCCGACCCGACCCTTCTCTCTCTCTTTCTCTCTCCCTCTCTCCTCCCCCATCTCTTCGATCTCTCCCTCTTCTCTCCGATCTCCCTCCATCTCTCTCTCGGACTCTCTTTCTCTCTCTCGGATTCCCCTCCCACTCGATCCGACCCGGCCCTCCCCCCGAAACGCCGCCCGAGCCGCCCCTCCCCTCGATCCCCACTCCGTTGACCCCCGGAATCCCGCCGGTCGCCGCCGCCCCCTACCCTGCCGCCGTCGCCCCCTAAGCCCTGATCGCCGCCCCTCTCCCCCTTTTTAAAGCCCTAACCCCGACCTGCCCTATCTTGAATCAAACCCCAAAACCCCATTCTCCTCACCCTTTTTCCTGATTTCCTCTCTCTAGCTCTCATCTCTCTTCTCTCTCTACGGTTTGGGCTGCCACAAGGTGGCCGATGGGAAAGCGCAGCCATGGACGAGGGGAC
The DNA here is from genome assembly GCA_947650365.1 of Chamaelirium japonicum. Taxonomy (NCBI): domain Eukaryota; kingdom Viridiplantae; phylum Streptophyta; class Magnoliopsida; order Liliales; family Melanthiaceae; genus Chamaelirium; species Chamaelirium japonicum. Next base: position 85,065,498 of record OX393549.1, read on the forward strand.
CCCCATGACCTCGGTACCCTTCTATCGGTTCGGCAGCGGCCGACCTAAGGGATTGACGGGACAAGGAGCTCGCAGCCGCGGAGGAACCTCACTACCCAAGGTAGGCCCCCTCCCTCTCCTCTGTGTGATCTCTATTTCTTGGTTGTGGATGTCCCCTGTTGCTTGTCTCGATGCGGCCCGGCCCGACCATGTGGCCGGCGATAATGCAACTGACAGAAACGGATCAAGCTCGGCCAGGCCCCCTTGGGCTGACACCCGTCGAGCTGATCGACAAGCCCCCTCTTCTTCCCTCTTTTTGTTGTGGTTGCCACCGACCGGGAGACCAACGGTTGGCATCCATGTGGCACTCGACCTCCTCTTGCGACGTCAATTCGACAACCGGTTATTGGAGCCCCTACCATGAGCAGAGAGCCCTCTCGAGTCATCAATTTTGATCCATCGAGCTACGCAATTCGAGCTACGTAATTCAATACTACTTTTATGATTGTTTAAATATAATCTGTGCCAATGCGGTCTTGATCGCTTAGGCGGACCGAAAGTATTAAATCCCCGTGTAGGCTTATGCGCATGCAACCGACCCCATGGTGGCGATAATGCGAATGACACTGCAAGAGACAGATGCAACCCACATAAATCAACCGACACGGCTCTAGGCCGGCCAAGGCTTCCCTTCCCTTTCTTTAGCTTGACCTGGAGAAAGATGATGACAATTTGGAAAATTTATGTCATATTGTCAAAGTGTTGAAATAAACTCATGTTTTGGGTTAGTAGTGATTCTATCGTGACCTTGCACACGGTACCATCGAGCCCAACCGACCGGTTGCTTTGATTGCCATGATTGTACCTAGCTCGATCGCATCTCGGGCAAATGACAAATCAAACCCCCGATCTTGTCCTGAACCCCATTATAGATGCCATTGTTTAAATTAATAGACTAGTAATATAATGTGTATAACATGACAGTTGTTGACCATGACGATCCAACGGAGGGAAGAGCGGAGATCAACTAGTAGAAAGATCAAATTGGACAATCAGAGATATGCAAATACATCTCACAAAATCTAAGGCAAGTATTCACTTGCTCTGAGGCTATTTTCGAATTATGTTTTCATATCATTAGTTGTGATTTTTCATAAATGATTCTTGTATATTGTGTAATACTAATATTGGTTAATAGTAGACTAGGGTGGTATGTTGCCTTTGATATTGTTAATTTAGAATAGTATGGTGTGGTTCCGAGTAGCACCCTGGAAGAGACTCATACTTGGTAGATAATTGAAAATAATCAGATATTGTACTTCTATAGCATCTGACCGATGATTAGGTATTGTGACACATACCATTGACACCCGTTGCAATTTACTTATATACATATTATGAGTAGAAAAAAAAAGTACAATATTTGTTAGAAGTTGGCAAACCAATAGCATAGTACGAGTTAATAAATATTTCTTATTTGGATCTCATAAGGTATTTCTTATTCGTTACATTATTGCCCTTTTTCTTCTTATTATCAAAAATCTTGTTTCTTATAAAGACACCCTCGCACACACTCACCCCCTTAGAGCGGGGGTTTACTTGCCAGTCAGTGGTTTGGACTAACCCCCTTTAGGGCTCTACTCTTTTCACGAGTAGGCTCTTCTGCAGGTTCGGAGACTCAGGGGTAGCCGCAGCACGAGGCCAGCGGCGGAATTAGGAGGGTGGTGAAGTTTTAGGTTTTAGTATATCTCGTAGTAGTCCCTTTTCTTTCTGGCATTGTATTAGAATTAGATTCGATAAGAATTATTTAGCTTAGTGTATGTTTTATGTCTGGCAATGATACAACTGTATTCTTTTTGGGTAGGCCTATCCTCAAGGCCCCAAGCCTAGATAGCTCACTATGAAAATATAAGTTGTAAAGTGAACTGATTGAATAGCCCATTAGATAGGATATGTGAACCAGTGCCCGAGTGCTAGAGAGCGGGCGAGGCTACTCGGCTCGCCGTTAGAGGCTTGAGCCTCGTGCTCCCTTAAGAGGGACTTCTGTCAGCATGTGGGGCACCGGTAGGCCGCACATGCTGAGAGGATAGCTCTGTTGAGAGTCGAGCGTGATCATCTCACTGTCGACAAAATTGTATCTTTATACACTCAAAAAAAAAAAAACAAATTGTTTTCATAAAAAGTATGTTTTACAATATATTTTTTTGAGATAGTAGAAGCCCTGTGAGAAACCCTAATTAGAGTAAACAATTGACCAAACCCTAAAACCCTTGGTTTCTCTCACCTCACACCTCAGGGATCGGTTTCAGATTTCTGGGGCGTGACTCGCGCCACTGTCTTCATACCACGGATTGCGAGTAGTCGGAGGAGCGGACGCAAACAGCGCAGGGGAAGAGAGGGCCGCAGGAGGGGAGGACCCTGGCTTTGGTAGAGAGCAATGTTTGTTCGATGCCAGTAATTAAGGGCGATATGACCCAGTCTGGAGCAGATCTGGCAGACTCTGGAGGGAGATCCACCGAGAACACCACGACCGTGGGTGTGTTCAAAACCACTGCGATCTGGGTCGTTACGACCACGGTAGAACCGACCACCACCGCCACGGTTGCCATGACGACCACCCCCACGGCTGGCTGTAAAGGCAGAGGTGGTCGGTGGTGGGGTCGGGGTTAGGTGGGGATCGAGGGAAGTGGTTGAAGTGGAGGCCACTTCAAGGTAGTTCCCTCCACATGTAGGAGAGTAGAGAGATCGTCCATAGCCAAAGGACCAGGGCGAAGACGAAGCGCCGTCTTGATATTGTTGTATGCTGCAGGGAGGCCATTGAGGGTATAAAGCACAATGTCGGGCTCGGAGACTGGAGCACCGATCGCGGCCAGGTTGTCGCAGATAGTTTGAATTTGTTGAACATAGGCGGATAAAGAAATGGTGCCTTTCTAAAGCTTCTGAAGTTGAGAGAGGAGATGAAGGACATTAGATCGGGCTTGGGAAAGGAAGCGCCACCCAGACATCACGAGACCCAGGCCGACGAAGCACTGTAGGAATGATGCTGGGGGAGAGGGTGGCGAGGATGCAGGTACGAAGCTGTCTATCAGCAAGGATCCCCTCTTTGTAGAGAGAATTGGTGGGCTCTGGGACAGGTGACTACCATCAACAAGGTGCTCAAGTTGGAAAGTTGATAAGGCACCGAGAAAGAGATCTTTCCAAGTCATAAAATTGGTGTCATCGAGTTTGATTGTCACCAGAGAGCTCAGGTTCTTGATGAGGAGCAGCATTGGAGAAGAAAGCGAGGACAGAGGATGAACAGAAGAGGGAGGAGAAGATTGTATTGAGGAGGAATCTGCCATGATGAAGGCTGCCGAGGAGAAAAAAAAAATGGTTGGAAGAAAAGGTTAAGGAACTGAGGGTAGATGTAGATCTAGCACACCTCAGAAACGAGGCTTTGATACCATGAAAACTTTTGAGAAAGAGAGAGATTGAGAGAGAGAGAGAGATATTGAGAGAGAGAGAAGTAAATGATGGCCGGTTGACTTGGATTCCCAACCTCAAGGCCGGTCATGTTTATTTATAATAAATAGGGAATAACGAATTACATTCGGATCTTCAGTTGTTAACACATATCCTAACGGTTGTTATTATCTGTGGTTATCACCGTAACCAAAGTTGTTGCGGGAGATAACCACATATATGTTATCACAAAGGTGCCCATGCTATAATCAGCAGCAACTATAAGTTTGTGCCCTACTCCTCCTCCTCCTCCTCCTCTCTCTCTCTCTACATCTATAACACATGTTAGAAAAATACCTCCCCCCCCCCCTTGCGACCCATGTTGAGCAATCTAGAGGAAGCACATGCTAACAACAAGATCGAGAGACATTGGGCCCCCACTAATGGACGAAGAACCAGCCAGGGAAGGACATCGCTCGTGCCGACCAGGCCAACCAGGATGTCTCCGGTGATCTGACTCAACTCGTTGCCCATGAACTACAATGCAATAATCAAAACATCTATGCAAAAAGATAGAGACAATGCCCACAAAGGCGACGTCATTGAATCATGTCGCCTATAAAGATGACGACCTTGCCAAAATCGGTGCTCTTGAGCAACTTCTCCCTCCAAAACTTGTGATGCTCGTCGTACGATGGGACAATACGTTGCATGATTAATAGAAATCTCGGTACATCACCAACTAGTAGTGACGACGGCATGGGTGGTGCCTTGCACACATTATCTTAGCTTTGTTACCTCTTCATTGGAAGACATGACCGGACAGTCTGTTGGCATTGCAGAAGGGTCACCTCGGACGAGAGACAACCTCGACCACACAAACCTTGACACATGTACTTCCACGTCGGTACCCTCACCAACCCCCTTCCTCAAACTCCCCCTTATAAATAAAGAATAGGAGCTCTGAAAAGTAAACCCTTTATTGCCTCTACCCTCTTGAGTGCGGGAGATCCCCAAATGTGTACACCCCGTCCTTTAACATAGTGGATTGAACCTATGAGCAACGTAGTTTGTTCCCTCCTCGTTAAGGAGGGGGGGGAGGGGGGGTTCCACATCTCTCTCGATCTCGATCTACCCCCACACCACCCTATTGGAAGTAATTCCATGGCAGAGGCCCGCATCGGAAGCAAAGAATAGGTCCGAGGATCGTAGGCGGTGTGCGTTACATATCAAAATTTTCATCGAAACGATCTACACGTGCGTGTATGAATCTAGCATGGCAACTACGCGAACCCCTAACGATGATCTAACGCGAAAGAACAATCTAGCATGCATGCATGTTCTATCTAAGTTAGATCTACTTGTTAGAGATCATACTTGCGTGCGGACTCTTTCACCGCGACAAATTTCTTCTTTGTCGTTGGAGACGTGCTCGGATCTGCTTGATATAGCTTCGGTTCGACGGCCATAACTTTCTACTCCAAACTCCGATTGGGCTGAAATTTGGACTGTAGGTAGCCAACTTCGAGACGCAACTTTTGCAATAAGTTTCACCTCGTTTGGACTTCTGTAACTCCCGGAATCACAGAAACAACGCTGATTTTCTGTACAGATTCTGGACAACAAAAGGTTACGGGAGATGCCTTCTAGTTCACCCGATCTCACACGATGCACGGCACCTCATCGATGGATCTCTGAGTACCTCCATACGACGAGCCTTCTCCTTCTATGAAACACCATGCGAGGAAGATGAGTCGTCATCCAATGGCGCAAGCGAGGGAGAGAAAGACGAGAGAGGAGATGCGAAGAGAGGAGAGGGGGCGGCTAGGGCTTCCCCATGGATTGGGCCAACCCTAGGGCTTGCATGGCCTCATAATTTCGTCCCCCCCTCTCTCCCTATGCCTTATATAGGGTCGGCCTTATCCTTACGGATAAGCCTAGCGGATAGGATTGACTGATTCAAACCTCTCCCTATATATCTCTTCTTTTATCTCTATCTTTTTCTTGTTTTCAAAAACGGTCAAAACCAGCCCGTTTTCTGCGCCTCATGGCCGGCCCTTTCATCGGAGGCAACAACCTCCTGAAACTAATAGGGCCAGCCTTGACCAGTCTCTCAATACATAGGGCCGGCCCCCTTAGTGCATAGTGGCGCATGGTATGACCAAAACGCCCTTATGTCACTAGTTAGCCGTTCCTCGTGTACGAGACTTTGCAAGGCACACATAAGTGAAGTGCACCAGTGATTTCACTATTCTCTGAGGTTCCCGTAGGGTGCCCCTAGTGAAGTCAACTAGTCAACTCGCAACATATCCCGGTGCATCGCACCCATGTGGCAAAGTCCACTTATGACAAGGAATTGCTACATGCGTCTCTGCACTAACCTAGGGTTTCCCTTTAGTGCACACACATAGCTACGCATCTACCGAGCACTAGTGCGAAGCACTCACGGAGCGTATGCTTGGACTTCTCGCTTCCTCTAACTACGTTCTGTGTTTCGATGAGATGGTATAAGAACCGTACATAATGTCGATAAGGTGGAACCTTCAGGGACCAGGGTTCATGGCTTCCAACTCAGACTCGATCGACACACTACCCGAGTGTACCATCAATCCTCTGAGTCCGAGTTAACCTGCGTAGCCACCCAGAGTGCGACGCAGGCTGCACTCCAATTCCCCCGGACTTACTATGTTCTCCCTCATACCCCTGCTCTCCGCTTAGTATGGTAAACTCGCTGTCCCTCCACTGGTGCCATGATGCAACTCGAGCGGTGGAGAATACCGTCAGACTCGAGTGCTCATATGACTCGGTTCCTTCCAGGTTGACCACATACATCGTACCTCCAATTACTCTTCCGAGCAACCGGATCCATCATCAGTCCAACTGATGACCACCTGGCCAGGGTTTAATACGATGTAGGTCAGACCAAGGAACGCACCTCCCGTTAGGGGTGTGGATAGCCTGCAGGAGTGACATGCTGATGCAACGCCAGCCGGGTAACCCAGTACACCGTGGTTTTGGATCACTGCATCCGGATCCTCACACATTGGTGCGTCAAAAGCACCACACAACTGGTTAGTCCACCAGACATGGTTCCTCAGGGTTTAGAACCGTTTTACCCTAAGCAGAAACACGATTTAGTGCACCGGTGTCTGCTCACCGATCTGTGCACCGTGTTGGTTCCGTTCGGCTACAAACACTGTGCCTGGTAATGACCGTGGTGGAGACACCCACGCTCAGTCATCCCAACAGCTTATCCTGATAGGGCGACCAACCCTAATCAGAGCTGCGAACGTATTTAGGTTACATGGGATCAGTCCCTTGAGTCTCCCACTCAAGTGGATTACCATGTAGTCATGGCTCTCTGTTCTATAATCAGAACACGTACTAAGGTACGTACCAATATGCAATCCTATACTATCAACCATACATAGCTAAACTATAGGTTTTTACGAGCTGTAGACCTCACCAATTCTAACACGTCCCTCATATACACCTACTATATTATCGCACCACCCCTTTTAATCATTGCAACTCGTCTCCTGACGAGCTTGGATTGGACCCCTAACACTCACATTCGATCATTGTGAGGGATCCCAAAAAATTTCCCACGAATGTGTTTTTCCTTTAGAAAATAAAATATTATTTAAACAAAAATATTCAGTCCAAATGATCAACCAAATGATGTGTATGAATCAAAGTCGCTCGTTTGCACCTAAACCCGACCTGTAGGCAAATAGACGATGTGTATGCTCTTCTCCTCCCTACACATTGAATGCTCTTTTGCATCGTTTTTTTAGGCTCTCTTTCTCCTTGTTGGATATCAGCTGTGTTGAGCGAATAGTCGCACATTGATAAGAGGTGGGAGATCCGTGTCTTAATGTATATGTTGCCCCCTCCTCCTCACAACTGGTTTTGAGGGAGCATGGGATTAGTGACATGGTATCAGAGCTAGGCCCCACCTCGTCTCCTCTCCATCAGCTAAAGGGTGGGAGTTATGTGTCTTCATATACCGGTTGCCCTCTCCCCCTCACAATCAGTTTTGAGGGAGCACATGATTAGTGACTTGGTATTAGAGCAAGCCCCGCTCTGTCTCGCCTTGTGTGGCCCCGTCGCACCCTCTTTCTCCCCCGTGACGTCTCTCCCTGTGTGCGGGTAAGCTCCCTTTGAAATGCACACTGCATGCAGGCGGGTGTTGAGCGGATGGTCCCACGTCAGCTAAGGGGTGGGAGTCTCGCGTCTTCATATACCTGTTGCCCCCTCCGTCTGTCAATCGGTTTTGAGGTGGCACGAGATTAGTGACTTTGTATCAGAGCAGGCCCCACTCCATCTCATAGTGTGTGGTCTTGTTGCACACTCTTTCTCCCCGTTGACGCCTCTCTCTATGTGTGGGTAAGTCCTCGTTGAAACGTACTTTGCATGCGGTCGGATGTTGAGCGAATTGTCCCACGTCGATTAGGGGTGGGAGATCCATGTCTTCGTATACTTGTTGCCCCCTCCCCCTCAAAACCAATTTTAAGAAGGTACAGGATTAGTGACATGCTGATTTGTAATTATGTTTTTTTTTTCTTGAGGGACAAGGGTGGGTGATGCTTGCCCGGTTAGAACGCCGCCTCAAAGTGTCATTGCACCAGAAAGGCCACAGTTTGAAGCCTACCAACCACAGGTGCTCCGAGCACCATCTACGCTACACTTCGTAAGACAAATTCAGGATTCTATCATGTGACCATCCGAGAGGGAAAAGTAGATCAACCACATCTTAGTTGCTTTCTATGTGAGTTCATCCTATATTGGGCGAGGCTTTCAAAGTCTTCTTATTATATTATTTCTGATATAGATTATTAGGGTAAATCATACATAGACCTCTGTAGTTTGACCGATTCTCACTTACACCCCCTCATGTTTAAGACCCTAGAAATGCCCCCCCTATAGTTTGAAAAATACATCACTTGCACCCCCTTCAGACGGGTTTTATGTGTATGGTTTGTCAAACTATAGAGGGACATTTGTTGGGTTTCAAACACGAGGGGTGTAAGTGATAATCGGTCAAACTACAGGGGTCTATGTGTAATTTATCCAGATTGTTAATTAGATGTAATAACAAGTAAAAAAGTTATTTAGACTTACTGTCGGCACACTACTGTTCCAACATCATCTCTCATTTCCCATTAATCATCTTGGGAGGCAAATCGAGGATCTGACGCAGCACCGGATGATCACAGCCACCCACCACGTCAAGTGAACCGCACTCACCCCGATCATCAAGCATCAGAAGGCTGTGATCCGGTGCCATGTCAGGATGTTCCTGATCAATGTTGGAACCACATTACCAGTAAACAAATGCATTGTAAAATCCAATCCGTCGTGTGCTCTGCAAGCGACAACTACCGACTCCCTCAATAAACAACTTGACCGGCCGCGCACTTCGTTTGCTCGAGGGAGGACTGACTGTGCACTTTGGTTGCTCGAGTGGAGGATGGCCGCAACTTCGTTGCGGCCCGGCCGCGCACTTCATCGCTGTCCAACCGCGCACTTCGTCCCGTAGGGTGGCCACCCGCGCACTTCGTCGCTGTCCAGCCGCGCGCTTCGTCCCGTAGGGTAGCCGACCGAGCGCTTCGTCGCTGTCCAGTCGCGCGCTTCGTCCCGTAGGGTAGCCGACCGAGCGCTTCGTCCCGCAGGGTGGCCGACCGCGCGCTTCGTCTGCTCGAGGGAGGGCCGATTGCGCACTTCGTTTGCCCGAGTGGAGGATGGCCACAACTTCATCGGTGGTCGGTTGCGCGCTTCGTCCTACAGGGTGGCTGGCCGCATGCTTCGTCCCGCAGGGTAGTTGGCCGTGTGCTTCGTCCCATAGGGTGGCCGGCCGCACACTTCATCCTGTAGGGTGGTGGCTGGCTGCGCGCTTCGTCTCGCAGGGTGGCCGGCCGTGCGCTTCATCCTGCAGGGTGGTCGACAGCGCGCTTAGTCCTACAAGGTAGCTGGCTGCGCGCTTCGCCCTGCAGGGTGGCCGGCTGCGTGCTTTGTCTACTCGAGGGAGGACCGACTGCACACTTCGGTTGCTCGAGTGGAGGATGGTCGCAACTTTATCGCGGGCCGGATGCGCACCAAGTGCCCCCCTTCTCTTTGGAGGTCGGCCACGCACAAAGGAATGATATGGGGGCATCGAGTTCCACAAAAGGGTTGACCCGAAAATCACGCCCCCGGATCACGCGACGATTAAACCTGAGATTCTCGGATGACCGATAAGGCAATAAACGACCCAGGCCGTAATTATCGGGTGCCAGCCGCGTGACACGTCACCCCCATGCAGACAGTTGAGCATATTGCGAGAGCACGTCACCCCCATGCAGACAGTTGAGCATATTGCGAGAGCACGTCATCAACGCCGTCCCGCGCGGAGCGCTTCAACTGTCATCTCGGGACACTATAAAAGGGGCCTAGCCCTCAGTGAAATGGATCATATTCTGGAGGAGGTGCCGCACGATTCTTCCCGGAATTTACGGAGTTAGAGAGAGAGAGAGAGTGAGATTGTAGAGGTCGGTATTTTGGGTGATTGGTCCTCTCAGGATGTAACTAGGTCAGGGTGAGCGATTGTAACAAGTTTACCGTGTTAGTGCATTCTCGTCCCGCCCCGTGGTTTTTTCCCCTTCGACGTTGAGAATGGATTTTTCCACGTAAACCCGGTCCTCTTCGTTCTTTAGTGTGGTAGATTGTGCATTCCAACTGAACCGCCCGATCCAAGAAAATACCCCCCATAGTATTATTATCACGTTCGTTTCAGAGGACGATTGTTGGCTATCGACTCGCCGTCGGATCGTTACAATTTCTAAGTTCATAGATTCTATAGCCTACTAGTTTTAATTAGATTTGGTGTTTGGATAGAGTTTTCAATAATTTCAATAGGTGTCCTACTTCTAGAATATTTTTGAGGATTGGTGTTCGACTCTTTGTTGACAATGCAGATATGCCTTTTTGTTTGGATTGTGCAGTAGTGTTAAATTGAAATTGGCCTAAGCCAACCGGCCGGTTGCAGGCCATGGGTGGGTTGTGTATGACAGTAGATGGTAAAGGCCATGGGTGGCTGGATGGATCGTCGGCTACGATGACCACAGATCGAGAAGATACAACGATGACGATCGGAATCCCCAATGGCGGCCACCCGTTGCACTGATGAGGGGAAGGTGACGACGAAGTGTGAAGCCAAATGAAGGCCTATTTAAGCAGCTAGCAGATGATGAAGAGCTAAGCAGCTAGCAGATGATGAAGATGGGTCCTCATCAGCTGAAGCTGCTGCTTCTGGTTGGTGTGCTGCTGGTTGGATCCTGGGGGATGGTGGGCTGCTCTGATCCATTATGCAACAACAACTACTACGAGCAGAGCTATGATCCGCTGGTTCAGGCGATCATCGACGATTTGGTGGCGAGGGCGGAGGTGGGTAATTTCAACTACTACAACTGGGACCCCCCGACCGCTCCTTCGGTGTGGGGGCACGGCACCTGCAGCAACAGCGACGGCGAAGTATGCTTCCACTGTCTCAGTCGAGTCGCGGCGGACATTAGGAAGGGCTGCCCGGGGAGGTGGGGGGCGCAGGAGACCCTCCCCAATTGCATGCTTCGTTACGAGTTTTCCCCGTTCGAATGATCAGCTTCATGTCGATCATGTGGGTGTGTTTTTGAGAATTTGTGGTGAAGTGTGCTGTCCTAATCTAATGTTTCATGGAATAAAGGTGCCCCTGATATAATCAGCAGCAGCTATAAGTTTGTGCCCTATTCCTCCTCCTCCTCCTCCCCCCCCCCCCCCCCCCCCTCTCTCTCTCTCTCTCTCTCTCTCTCTCTCTACATCTCTCTCTCTCTACATCTATAACACATGTTAGAAAAATCATGTCTAAAAAATTACAAACTTACCATTATGATTAGGACAACAAGGACCGTCCGATCTATCAAAACTTAAAGGAATGGGAGGAAACAATGAACTATAAGGTCTAGTCCTGTTCCTAAAAACGTTAACCCGGCCTGTTTAACCACTCATCGCCTAAAATCGTGTCCCCAACCGGGAAAATCTTTGGTGTAACCGTCGTCCGTCATACATGTAAGCTCATGTAACAAGTCAATCACAAACGTCCAAGCACCCTATGCACTGCATCATAGCTATATGATGGCAGCCACCACAACAGGTGCATCATAGCAACACATCCCCGGACAAAATTTTGCTCCAGCAGACTGTTGCCACATGTATAGCTTTTTGCTATACTATGTCGAATTTAGACATCTATATCCTTACACCCCCCCAGATAAATCCATACTTTTGGGTCCTTATATCCTTCTATTTTTTGCATGAGTTCTCATTTTACCCTTCGCCTTATATATTAATACATACCCAATATTTTAAATCCTATGTCACTAAAACAAATACAAGGGGCTAGGACCAATATGCCATTTTTTCCCTTTCCGTTTTATGCCTACACAAATCACAAATACCATCCAAGGATATTACCCTTTGCCATGAGTCAATTGAGTCTTATTTATTTATTTAAAAACCTAGGGCTATTATGGGAATAAATCCCACTAACCCATTCTATCTTCCATCCTACTTTATGTCCCATTTTGCCCTTCTCTTCTTTGCCACTAATCAATTGAATCTTCTTTATTCATTAAAAAAAAACAAAGGCTATAATGGGAAGAGTAATCCCACTAATCCAATATCCCATTCTTCCTTTTTTTCTTACATTATGTTCCTTATTTTACCCTTCTCAATCCTATGTTTTAAAACAAGGGAAATGTTTGGGTAGGGTATGGACATTGGATATCCCAATACCCATACCTAAAACCAAACTGCCCATCTAACTTGTGACCTGACCCCGACCCAAAACATCTGGTTCGGGTATGGGTACAAATGTACTTTCAAGTATGGATATGGGTTGTACAAGATTTGGTAGGGTATGAGTATATGAACTCTACCTGGAAGTTATGTATGATTGTAGAAACTACCATATTAACTTTTGGGTATTGGTTTGTGTATCTTAATACCTTTTACAAGGCTTGGGTAAGGTATGGGTATAGGAATTCTACCCGATTAACTAGTAGGTATGGGTACCTCAATGCACTAATGTTTATCTTTGGGTCTCTCTCTCTCTCTCTCTCTCTCTCTCTCTCTCTCTCTCTCTCTCTCTCTCCCCCATTATCTGAATCCCTAGTGTACCTCAATATACAGTTAATGGGTACCTCAATACAATAGTGTTGATCTATGGGTATTGTCTCTCTATATATAATTACCTGATTAACTGAAGGCGATTGAATGTGTGTTGTTCCTAAACCGACCCTATTGATTTGAGTTTCAAATGTTGCCCCCATTCTAATGTGTTTTGCCGTCAAAGGCGGTTGAGATAGTGTTGACAGTCATGCCAAAGGGATCCATTGCGTGTTGATCATATGAGTGCCACTGTCGAAAATGGGCGCCCTGCTTAATGTGAGCGCCACCTAACTAATTTTGTTGCACAAGTTAAATATGGGAGTAGCTGAATAAATTTTGGCACCCCTTGCCAGCGGTGGGTGCACCTGCCGAAAGTGTTTTGATGATGAAGTGAGTCGCTGCAGTGTCAAAAGTGATCGGGGATGTGTTGTCATCGAAGGCGGCCGTCCGAATGCCGATAACATAATGCATCAGAGTAGCCCACCATTCCCCACCATCCAACGAGCATTGTGCCAACCAGAAGCAGCAATTTCAGCTGATGAGTACTACCCATCTTGATCGTCAATTGCTTAAATTTCACGAAACATTTTCAAATGGATTGAATCAGAATAGAGGTGTTCGAAACATTTTCAAAAATTTTCAGAATCCCAAATGGTATTCCGATTCCGAAATTTTAAAATTTCAAAATTTCAAAATCCAATTCCGATTTAGAATTTTCAAAATTATTCAAAATTTTCAAAATGTTACATTGTTAGAAATTTTCAGAATTCTCCAATTTTGGCAACTTTTTTGACTATTTTCAAAAATTTCAATTTTGGCCAAATTTTGGAATTGCATAGCACATGTTGCTTCAGATGAGTATTTGTTGGGTTGGGTCGGGCAAAAGCTGGAGACGGTAGAATAGGATTTGGAAGGGATTTTGGGTTTTTGAGTTTTATATGCGGTGCATCTTTGGCTATTGCCTGCTGGTGTTGAGTTGGACCCATTTTAAGTAAAACAAATATATATCTGATGCCCGGTCCTCAGGTGAGGCTCAAAGCAACGGCTTTAGTGGCTTTGCCCAAGGGCCGATAATGCACAACACATGCTGCTTCGGATTGGTCTGGGCCGAGTTGGATCGGAATAAAATATCAAAGTCTTTCGGATTGGATGTTTTCGAAAAATTTCGGATTGGAAATTGAAATATTCGAAATACTCGTCACTTTTCCAATTACGATTCAATTTTTTTTTTCAAAACTTTCAAAAATCAGAATTTTAAAATTCAGATTTAATTATATGATACCAAAATCGGAACTTTTCGGATCGGTTTCGGGATAGAATCGAGATTTCCGTTCCAACTTGCACCCCAAGACAAAACAAACGTTGTCTTGTCTTGGAATCGTTGCTTGTCAGCTTGGTTAACGGTTTTGGCATCATCGTATTTTGTGGATCTATGGTCAACATAGATAGGCCAAAACGATGCAATGGGTCGGGTTCTGATTTTAATTTCAAAATTCATAAAAATTCAAACCTAAGCCTTTGTCCCGATTGCTCAACCTGAATGATATGGCATCCAATCACAATGTCCCTTTGGTTGTCGTCAGTGGGGATAAGTGCGATTCTCTGATCGGGGTTGGGTGCAGCGGACAACTATTCTGGTTGACCTTTAATCGCGATAGACACTTCGGGACAAATGTGTTTTTTTTTTTTAAAGATCCTTACAAGGTTCGCCGACAATCGATCGACCGATCCATGGCCTTTACCATCCACTGTCATCCCCAACCCATGGCCTTTACCAGAAAAAAAAAAAAATCTCATTGTTCTACAGCATGCAGCCGTCCGGTACTCTTAAGGAAATTTAAATTTAAAACTGTACAATCCAAACGAAAAGGCATATCTACATTGTCAGCAAAGAGTCAAACACCAATTCTGAAAAATATTATAGAAGTAGGGCACCTATTCAAATGAAAACCCTTCCCAAACACCTAATCCGATTAAAACTAAAAGTCTATAGAATCTATAGACATGGAAAAGGTTAGTATGGACTTGGAAATTATAACGATGGGACGACGATTTGATAGCCCGCGATCGTTCTCTAGAAAGATCAAGATAAGAATACAATCACAAATAATAATCAAAAAACAATTACAGACCCATGGACAGGGAGGACACCACCATGCCTTTCAACCATGCCGACGAGCTCCCAAAATAACTCATGCTTCTCCTTCGTGACGATATTTGTCAGCATGTTTGATGAATTCCTACTTGTGTGGACCTTTAGAAGTTGTGACTTTTGCGGCACTACTCCCACTGCAAATATAAAGATATACCCCGAACGTCGATCTTTTGTCATCAAGATTCCCTACAATGTTCAAATCTGTTAACCCTTCAAGTAACAAACGTAGCTTTAAGATCCCCTTCAAATACCTCAGTACCAATTTGACAGCTTTCCAATGTTCCTTCCCATGGATTCGAAAGAAACTTATTGATCATGCCAACTACATGAGCAATGTTCGATCTGGTACAAATCATCACGTACATCTCTCCACAGCTAATGAATAGGGAATGGCCGACATCTCCTTTTATCCTTCTTCGATGGTCATCAACATCTTCAAACTCAATTTGAAATGGCCAACAAGCGGAGTGCTAACCGGCTTCGCTTCTATCATCGAAAAATAAGGTTCCATCATCAAACAATATTGGAAAAATTACTCGTTTGGACCACCTAACCTCCATATCTACCCAGTAGGGCCGGTTTTGCTTCAATGACCCTATCTTGTCATTGAAACAGCCTCTTGTCGCCCGGTTTTTGCCCGATCGCACCTCTGATGCATTCCATCGACACCCAGTCTCCAGTCAAATCCCCCATGTCATCATCACTTCGCCGTACCAGCCCTCCTCTCGTCGGATCTGGCCTCTCTGGTTTCTGATGTGCATCCAATCTCTCTTCTGTTTCGCCTCGTCAACATTCGTCACCGGCCTGTACTTCCCGGAGCCCAATCTCCACCTAGTCGTTCTTGGCAGTTAAGCATCTGGATGAGTGTGGCATCAAGCATACAGTTTTTATACATCTATTGGAGAACGCATTAGTGAATGTACAATTGTGGATAATGGCATTGCAAATCATTTTAGAAGGGTTTTTTCTTCATCGTATAGGAGAAATACTAATATAAAAGATAATTTATGCGACACACCAAAGCATCGCCAAAAGTGATCATATTCATCGCGAAATATCTTTTGCGATGCTTCAAATTGCGTTGCCAAGATGTCGTCTATTCCCCGTCTGAGAATAGTTTCGACGATGCAATCAAATTGCGTCGCGAAAGCTTAACCCACCGTGACACAATAAATGTCCCCAATTGAAACAAAAACCGTCACTATAATAACCTTCAATGTCTAAAAAACAACTAACTTGAGTTTATATATATAATATTTAGCGACACACCGTGTGCATTACCGAAAATGAAAATATTTGGTGACGTATATAATAGCGTCGCCAACAACTTTTAGCATACAAATAATAACGTCACAGAATGAATACTTCGACGCTACATAATGTATACTTTTACCGACGTAATTAATACATCGTCGAATTTATCCATTGAGCCAAATGTATATATTAGGTGACGTAGTCACCGTGCCGCAGAATATACGCATTTAATAATGTAATGTATTACATATGTCGCCAAAAGTCAAATTCTTAATATTTTTTGGGTTAAATTTAATTTTTTTTCTTTAAATATTTATACATATGTATTCATCCACACATATTTCTATGAAAATAAAAGTATATAAGTATTCATTTAAACTCATTTAAAATCAAATCAAAATACCAAATTATTCTTTTAAGTATTCGTGTTTATCCATATTTATTTTTATTAAGGATTAGTAATACAAAACCCTACATCCATAACATCAACTGATGGACTAAAAAAATTATTTCTTTTAAGATGATGCCGCATCTTTTTTAAAATATCAAATAAAATGGTAGAAACTGATGGCTAATATAATTTATTCGTGGTCTAATGAAGTTAATCATCTATCTATGTCTAAAAAGAAAGAAAGATATCAATTAGTTTTTCATAAAATGATTAAGTTGTTTTTTAATGATAAGAATTGAGTTAAGGAATTGCATTATATTAGATGTCAATGTATTGATGTGTTAGATACTATCCAAGAAGAAAACATCACATGATCGTCACTCGACGAACTCTCCCTATTTTGACTCTCCAAAACAAAACCTGCTTGTTACAGGGTGTTAATCACAAAAGACAGAAAAATCTAAAACTCTTCAATTTTTTAATTTTTGTGTTCAATCTGTTGTTGATGACTTTCATTTAGGCCTTTGAGTGATGCTAGATCGTCTCTAAGGCTCCTTATATCCTCAATTTGTGCTCGGAAAAGGTCACCAGTCCTAGAGGATGAGGGCTTCAGGCCCACCCCAAATCCTCTTAAGTGCCCTGCCCTTGAGCTAAGGACTTCAATAAACATCTCCACTTGGCTCATGGGTACTACATCAGGCTGCGAACACTTATCTTACAACTCTACAAATACCTCCTATCATATTTACAAGAACTAAACTAATTAGTTTCATTAAAAAATAAAATTATAACGATTTAGAAAAAAATGTAGTCAAGTTACCTACATTATTCTCCTTTCATATCTCGTGCATCCAATCATTCTTTTTCTTACTCTAATATGACTCCTTATAAAAGTTCGCAATATAGGGTTTTTGACTGTTATTTTTTATCGTTTGATTTCATTAATGATGTAATATGTAAGACCATAGCTAATTAACATTTCTGAGTAAATAATTATATTTAAACAATATAAAATACATCACCATTTATGGACACCGTTGTAAGAAAAAACCTTAATCCGCATGCATGATTGTAGGGCACATGTGTTCGACTGACTTTAGCTTTCTGTGACTTAACCTACACGAGAAAGGATAAATATTTAATTAAAATATTTAGAATAAAAATCTTAGTAAAAGATAAAATCTTTCAGATGTTACCTTGAAACTCTCCTCAGCCCATATATGACAGATCATGTAATTCCAAACATCTTTTGTAATCCCTCGGGGTGACTTGGTTATGGGTTAACACCATTCTTCACTAGCTTTTGAAACTTTCTATGCAATTGGCACTACCAATCTCTGTATCTGCTCATGCATCTATTTTCAATATACTTTTGTACCCTTTTATTATCAACATACCCCTTGATATCAAATTTAGCATGCAAATATAGTGTTAATAGTTATAATGACCGACAAATTTGAGTACGACTCCCTCTCCCTATTTTCCCTAACACATAAATCAAAGCTATCAAAAAAACAATAAACAAAAATACATGACACTTAAACTTCTTAATCTATAGGTTTCAAATAATCTACATCATAAGCTGACTCGCTCCACACAAGGTGCAATCAATATAGGCCTCAAGTCTCTTCTACTTGCAATCAAGGCTATCATCCGCATCACAACACCTTCATCAAAAGATTTCAGTAGATCCAAACTGAAAATCTGAAATCCACAAAACTCCAACACTATATCAATTGTGATCCTTAGCTCAAGTTGTGGTCTAACTTCAAGATTAGAGGAAGAAGACAGTTGCTCGCTTGAACTTCCTGCATTTAAAGGTACTTACTGCTCCTAATTTGCACTTCCTACATTTAAAGGTATTCGCTGCCCAACTCCAGAACCTACCAAATTACTATCAACAATAAGGGCCTCATCACCTGCAACCATTTGTTCATTGAATGGATGATTGCATCTGATAAAAGCTGCTTCAACTGTGATAAGAATCCCAATACTAGGATTAGCCACTATCACTGTCATGGCTGTTAAGATAGGGGGGAGAGGAGCTACAGGGGGAAACACCCTATCATCACTTCAAAATCATCATTTGCCGCAACAACAACAAGAACAACGTCCTCACTATCAGCCACAACTATCTCCTCTAAAAGAGCCCCCTTATCACATTTTTGACCCTCAAATTGCTGACCTAATACCTCCTCAGCCAAAATGTCAAATTGAGAATCTGAACTCAGACTAATAACAAGGGAATTAGTAGGTCGTTCACCTTTTTTTGACCCCCCAATAGTTGTCCACTCTTTCTCAGTTTTGTGGCCATAGAGGTACACAATTCATGGATGAACAAATATAGTGTCTTACCCAACCAAAATGGCTGCGCGATTCATAACCAAGCATTGAAAAATATATACGTGATTCACATGATTAGAGGTGACAACTACTAATGGATATAAACTATAAATCATTATCATCTAAATATTACAAATAAAGATAGGGTTGATTAATAGAGAATACTTAAAAAACATAAGTAAGATGAAAAACAGACAACAGAAAGGCGACCAAACACCTATTAAGAGGTTATTTTAATTAATTTTATCAAAAGAAGTATGCAAATAAAATGTACAAAAGTGAATACAATTATGATGACCATAATCCAATAGCCAAGAGCCCAGACACCTGAGACTGTGATGCCAAAATGGATGAGGTTAGGTGTACAAGACCAAGAGTTAGCCCCACATTGCTTGGAGAGAAGGAAATCCTGCGCTGCTACGGATTTCGTAAGAACTCTGTAGTTAAGCGTGCTCGGGCGAGAGTAGTATTAGGATGGATGAACCCTTGAAAAATTCTCGTACGAGCACGGGCAAAGCAGACAATATCTTGTGTGTTTGGGGCGGATGTTACAAAATAGCATCAAAGCTGGTTCTCCTTGCAATATGGGGGGTCTAACCCTACACGTGGACTTGTAGCCTTTAAGGGAGGTGGATTGTGACAACCAAGATACAATAGCTAAGAGCCAAGACTCCTGAGATAGTGATGGCAAGACGGATGAGATGAGGTGAGGTGTACAAGGCCAAGAGTTAGCCCCACAACACCTAGAGAGAAGGAGGTCATGAGTTACTTATATAATTTTCATTCCCAAACATAGAAGACGCGTTTTAAAGCCGTACGTTGCTATGAATTTCGTAAGAACTCCGTAGTTAAAAGTGCTTGTGCGAGAGTAGTACAAAGATGGGTGACTCCCTGGGAAGTTTTCGTACGAGCATGAGCAAAGCGGACAATATCTTATGTGTTTGGGGTGGATGTTACATATATCCAAATAAAATTAACAATGGAAAAGAAAATGAAGTGACCTGGGATCGAAGCGTGCTAGACATTGTCCTAAGAACGTAATTGCCCTCCATGTATGGAGTTCTCGACAAGCGCTCTTAGAGAAACGATGACCTCGGTGATAGCCATCATCTTTCTTGTCGGTACATCTTCAAGAAGGACATGAAAACCCAATTTTCCTTTCCAGAACCCAACAACTACTAAAATAAAAATGTTGAATGCCTCAAAATAAAGCTCATAATAGGGAGGAAGAAGATCGAGATGATGTTTTTGTACCTCATGCTTCTATCCACTATGTTCTATTTATTGATGAAGAGACCTAGTAGGGATATTAAGTACCATTCAAAAGATGTAATTTCTCTTATGCAAATGGTTTTAAGTGGTTTAATGCTAGCCATTAAGTATTGATAATGGCTGGTATTTTGTAACGGCTCCCATGCAAATAGTTTTAAGTGGTTTAATTGCTAGCTATTTAAGCAATGGTAATGGTATTTTGTCACGGTAGAAAACAGCTAATAAAATATTTAATAAAAAGAACTAAATATTAAATATAAAATTTAATTTTTAAAACACCACCAACATAATCTTTTGGGTATTGGTGATCGTACCCGGCGAGTCTCCAATTTGTACTTTGCAGATGACACTATCTTGTTTTACCAAGCTGATCCTATGCAATAAACCATATTATACTCCTTTCTGCTCGGATATCAAAATAAATTTCAACAAGTATTCATTGTATTATGTTGGAGATCAAGTATGGAAGAGGGATCACCTATCTCAATTGCTTAACTGTAAATCATGGAAAACCGCCTTTTAAATACTTGGGGGTTACCTCTCAGCAAGAAGGCGCTTTTGAGAAAGGATCGGCGTATCTACATAGAGAAGATCGAGAGCAGACTATCAGGCTGGAAAGGAAAATTTTTTGTAAGAAGCTTATACCCACATTAATTCAATGCTATCTTCTCCCTACATACATTATGGGGTTGAACTTGCTTCCTTCTTGGTTGATTCAAGCCATTGATAGAACCAAGCTATCTTCTATGATTCTATCCCTACTATCCCCATTAATGAGTGGGGAGTGCAGGAGGAATCAACAAATCTGCTTGAATCTCAGTGGGCCCCGCGGTTGTATGGTACAACGGTTGTGCTGAAAATTTTCCCCTTCGCCCCCGCGCCCGCCTAGGGCTACAAACGAACCAAGCTTCTCTCACCTTTTTTTACTAATACATTTGCGATTAATTTCTTTGTGCCGGCGAGCGATGGCGGCGGCGAGGGAGGAGAACGTGTACATGGCGAAGCTGGCGGAGCAGGCGGAGCGGTACGAGGAGATGGTGAGTTTCATGGAGAAGGTCACAGCGGCCGGCGGCGGATCGGAGGAGCTCACCGGCGAGGAGCGCAATCTCCTGTCGGTGGCCTACAAGAACGTCATCGGCGCCCGCCGCGCCTCCTGGCGGATCGTCTCCTCCATCGAGCAGAAGGAGGAGAGCCGCGGGAACGAGGGCCACGTCGCCGCGATCAGGGAGTACCGTGGCAGGATCGAGGCCGAGCTCGCCTCCATCTGCGGCGGGATCCTCCGCCTGATTGACGCCCACCTCATCCCTTCCGCCACCTCCGGCGACTCCAAGGTCTTCTACCTCAAGATGAAGGGCGACTACCACCGCTACCTCGCCGAGTTCAAGTCTGGGGCCGAGCGCAAGGACGCCGCCGAGAACACTCTCACCGCCTACAAGGCCGCCCAGGTCCGTGCCCTGCATTCCGATCCCATCCAATCCGATCCGATCTAGGGTTAGGGTTTTCGATCCGTAGGGAAATTCTTCTGTTTTGATACGATGGTAATGTCATCAGATATAACATGTTGGAGTTAGGGTTTGGTGGTGGTGTTTGATTGGATTTTGGCTATGAATGGGGAGATAATGTTGATTTTGATGATTGATGCGAGCTGGCAGGATATTGCTCTGGCGCAGCTGGCACCGACGCATCCGATTCGGCTGGGGCTGGCGCTTAATTTCTCGGTGTTCTATTACGAGATCTTGAGTTCACCAGACAGAGCTTGTACTCTCGCAAAACAGGTGAATACATTTGATCTTGTTTTCAGAGACTTATATGCATTTCTTTTTATATTCGATTAATGGTCTGGTTGTTCATTATTTTCTAGTTTGGATGGGCACTATTGGGTTCCATAGCTTATTTGTTTTCCTACATATTTGATCGATAAGCAACCATTTCACCAAAAAGCTTAAGATGATAGGGAATGGACTGAATGTATATCAGGCTAACAGTTCCCCTCACGTGCACGGAGGAATGAATGAATGAAAGCAACAAGACTTGAAACCCAAGACCTCCTAGAAACCGTAGCTTCATAGCTCTGATACCATGTTAGAAAATTATTTCACCCAAAATCTTAAGCTTTTGATTTGTGTGGCTCAGGTTCACACCGTAATTGAATTTTGGGATGAAATTGTTCCTTCTATAAAGATGATATATTAAAACGGGCTGCACTATAATATTTAGTTCTCAATGAGGCTAAGGGCAAACTTCTTTTAAGTATTTCTCAATCCGAATTTGTAAACTAAAGAAATTTCTTATGAACAAGAAAGAATGAATAGTTCCTTCTCTCTTACTTACAATAGCGTCAACAATCGAGAAGTATCGTATCTCATGCGGACAACTTTGAAGCACCGTGTAAAGCTGAGGGTCTTCCACGAAAGGATTTGATATATGTTTGTGACTCTCGCCTTCACATCACTAAACCCAGAATTTGTGCCAGTCATCCCGACATATTCTAGTCGCACGAGTGGTACCAAGAAGAGAGTGCGGTAGAGTTCTTTTGATGTGATATATAGTAATGCCAAAATTTTTATCTTTCAATTATATTTCATCAACCACTTTGTTAATATTGATCTTTCAGATGATGCTACACATGTTTTTTGACTTTTTTGTTTGTTGACACCATAAAATATCCCATCAACCGAGATATCGTTCAGCTGAAATGGCTAATAAAATCTAGCCCCACAGACTCTGAAATCCTAAATACATGGGCATATAAACTCCAAAGCTGATCAGACAATATGAACGAGGACATGTGGCAAGCCTAGCCAGGGGCGGACCTACGTTGGGCTCAGGGAGGGATCAAGCTCCTCCCTCACTTTGGAAAAATACCAAGGGTAAATTACACTTTGCCTCTTTGAAGTTTAGCTAAAAAATGCTTAACCCCTCTATAATTTATTTTGTTCCAAATCGCTCCCAAAAGTTTGAAATGTGAGCACTGTACCCCCTTTTGTCAACTAGATTTTCTCATTTGGTAATTTTTATCTGATTGAAACTGATTTCAAGGGGGGCAAAATGTAGTTTATTAACAATATGGCGGTTAAATATTTTTCAGCTAAACTTCAGGGGGGCAAAGTTTAATTTACCTATCCGCTGCCAGCCACCGACGCCCACTGCCATCAGCCACCATCCACGCACATGGCATCCCCGTAGGGTTCATCCCATGGCCCATAGTGAGTGAGAATCGAGACCTGTTTACATGTTTTTTGGGGTATGTATGAAATTAACAAAAAAAAAAAAAAACGAGGATCAGGTCTATTAGTCACAACCCGCATAACCCAACCGAGTCGGTTAGTTATAGCTCCAAAATTTCGAAGGACTTCAAGGACCGAAATCCTTCTCCACTCGAGGCAAAATCCTAACAGGTCTTTTACTGCGCTATCGAAGGAATGGTAGGGACGTCACGTTGCCGGTCGAAGCCTCCAATTGTGAGGCAACGACTGTTGTTACTTTTTAATAATTATGTCCTCCCTCAAAAAAAAAATCCTGGGTCTGCCACTGAGCCTAGCCATGATGGTTAGAACCGGCCAATGAGCACCACAGGACTGTCTAACAATCAGACTCAGTAGGTGGCCCAACACGGCCAAACGAGTGGGTGGGTGTGTTGTAGTCAGCAAACGATTTCGTGTTAAGAAGGTTATAAGAATTACCATGAGTGAAACTAAGGCCATTGGAGTAGTATCTCCGTGTAACCACCCTATGATGAAGTCTATATAAAAGCAAGAGATCAGCGACAAAAGAGACCCAACAATGTCTCAAAAAATTCCTAATGGCTATATATTTTCTTTAAACTTTATAATCAACCGACACGATTTTCATTTTAAATGACATCTTGTAGTTATAACTTTTACTTTCCTGCAACCAGCCTATGACGTTTTTTACTTTTTCACCCACCTTTTTACATAGTTAACTTCAATTCTCGTACTTGTCTTTCAATTATAATATGTTTATGTTTCTAGTATGTACTTCAAATTCTTGCATGTCTTTTAGGTCCTACGGACGGATATTAAGTTCAACAAGTTGTCGAAGAAACATGATCCCTAATATTGGCCATTGATTCCTCACAAAAATATCAGGCCAAATGGTCCCTAATGACTACATCATGTTGATACAATCATACCACAACCAGAACCCCAACCTATTCTCCTCAAGAGAAATTGGCTTAGTGAACTCCTTTGTAGACAAAATCAACAACTCAAGGAGTCAATTATCTGTTACTTCGACAAAAACTATGTTTACTCGATGGCAAACCAACGACGTGACTTGTCTGTGAGGGCTAACTAGAGCCGACTCAGGCTAAATACTTCTTGTTACCCAACTGGAGTACGAACTCTAGGTTGGATATCCATCAGGAGTTGCCTAGTAAGTATAATGAGGATCAAGATGTAGAGGCTGATACAAGTAAGACAATTCACGGTCTTATTGACCAAAACATCATCATGAAGACTGGGGAGCATCACCAGCGTGACCTGCCAAGAAGTAAGATGAGAAATATCCCAACACGATCAATCAAGAGGGGATCCCCGGTTTAATTGATCATAATCAATGCAAATTCAAGGAACAATATCAACGTAAATCACTTGGTGAGCACATAAAATCTCAGTTTACAGTGATCGAGCAAGATATATTAGTCCATAGTCTAATCAGTCAGGAGGTTCTTACTAATAAAAATGCAAAAAATTGTGATCAACACGATAAACTCGTGGCAATACAAAAATCAGCAAGTGGTAGCCGACTATTGTGATTTAACTATCTACAAACATAAATTTATTTCAGGTCAAGGTTTGCATCAAAGTCTAACAACTTGATTTTTTTGCTATATTAGCCAAAAAATGGGCCGTGATCACAACAACAGGGGGCACCTACAAGGGAACCCACCCAATATTCAAAAGGCAAGTTAGCGAAGAATGGCTGAGCTAGACAAATTATTAGGTGTGTTCCAAGAAACCCGTGGAACGACTACGTATTTGCCTTAGGAATCCCAAATCCTCATTAGATCTGTGTAGTACATCAACCGAGGGAAGATGGCTGATCAAGTAGCAAAGGCCTTAACGGCCACGGGTCACCATTTTATACGATCATAGGTGAGGTGGACGAAAGGTAGCTTAATTGACTAATAATCAGGTCAAAAATGGCCAAAAATGTTATAAATAGACCGGAATGGTTGGTACGACTGGCTCAATTGCTTTCTTATTATAAGGATAGAATACGATCGAAGTAGCCATTGGTTTTTTATGATTTGAATTGAGATATGACGGTTAGAATGTATCAACTATCAAGTAGAAAGGATGAATAAGTAGAAAAGATAATTTCATTGATGAGCAACCTATTATTCCATCACATTTTTTGTTGACTTTTTCTCTCCTTTTCATGAGGAAAGATCGATGACAACATTGTTGGTGGTCCTAGTATAGTGCATATCTAGAAATACAATACCTAGAATGATGTTAGCAATTCTCCTCTTCGACAATGAAAGTTGCTCCAGATCAACCTGGTTCATCAGTTTGCTTCTCTTTGGTTTGTACAACCTCATTGATTGATATATGTTGCATGATTTCCTTTGGAGAATCCTTTACATCACTTAATCGACACGATTCATTTACTTTCTTCTTAAAAGAACTAAACTCGGCCTCCATAGAAAACCTGAATAATGTCTGAAAGCAGAGGCATTCATTGCTGGAAGTGGCCAAGGAGGCATGGATGGTATTCACAGCTTTTTAAAATATGTTGCAAATGATCTACTTGGAAAGAAGATCGATGGAATGAGGCATGCATTTTTTGAAATAGGATGTCTTGTCGGAGACAACTAATTTTCCCATTGACGACAAACAACCACTTTTAAAAGATCCTTTGTCAAGAGTTTACCTACTTTTGAAAACAACATTAAGTCTATTGATTAGCAAGGGGTTGAAAGCATTGTTGTCAACGCGCGCGCCTAGGCCCCTGGAGACAGCTAGGCCCCAGTGCGCCTAGGCGAAAAGCACTAAGTGGCCTAGGCGCACGCCTAGTTTTAGGCATTAATTTTTATTTATTTTTTAAGTAAAACCCAACTGCCCCCATCTTGTTTGTTCATTTTGTTGTTGTATACTTGTTTATACTATGTGTTCATTGTGTTGCATGCATTTGATTAGAATATGTTCAATTTTATGTTAGCAAGAGTTTGTATTATATTTGTTTTTTTTTGTTGTTTACTTATTTATACTATGTATGTGTCATTGTGTTGCATGCATTTGACTAGAATATACTCAATTTCATGTTAGTAAGGTGTTATATTGCTGCTTATTACATATATACCTACAAATATAAACTATACATACATACCCATGCCTGGAGGATGCCTATGCACATAAGGTCACGCATATACACATAAGACCACGCCTAGACGCATCTAGGCTCCTAGGCTCCGTTCGGGCGCCTAGCCTCGCCTTGATAAGTATGGTTGAAAGGGCCGATTCTAGTAGAGTATGCTTCAAAAGGTTGTAACCAAAGGTGGGAGGGGTACAATCCTAACTAACAATGATTATGAAAGCAGAGAGACCGTCACCATATTTGCCGTCAATCGAGACAAGGAGTGGTGGGGACCATGATCTGGTTCGACAGGTGCCGACACGAGTCTGCACGCTAGATAGAGGAGGATGGCCCATTTGATGTGCGAAATGGGCAGCCGTCCATTTGATGCCCCTAGGAGTTTTATAATGTGCTGATTTTTTATGAGCATAAGCACTTTACCTTAGATAAAACACCCACAAAAAAATTAGCACATTTTAAAACTTTTAGGGGCATCAAATGTTATATTTCAGATTAACGGTTACAACGAACGTTTGATAAAACTTCTAACATTTGATATCTCTAAAAGTTTTAGAATGTGCTGATTTTTTGTGGGTGTTCTATCTAAGGTAAGGTGCTTATGCTCACAAAAAAATAACACATTCTAAAACTCTTAAGGGCTTCAAATGGGTGGCTGCCCATTTCACTGAAATAGGCTGGCAACTCATTTCCTGTTTCCTATATATATTCGGTCGGGATCGGCTGACCCAACAAATTTTGACCCAGCAATAACCCAGCACCCTTTGATGCACCTAGAGGTTTTAGAATGGGCTGATTTTTTGTAGACATGTTGTCTATGGTATGTTGATCATCCTCACAAAAAATCAGCCCATTCTAAAACGGTAAAACCTCTAGGTGCATCAAATGCGCTATTCAAATCAGGGTTTCAACTGTCAATTTTAACCGTATATTTGAAGTGCGCATTTGATGGACCTCGAAGTTTTAGAATGGGCTGATTTTTTGTGAGGATGATCAACATACTATAGACAACATGCCTACAAAAAATCAGCCCATTCTAAAACCTCTAAGTGCATCAAAGGGTGCTGGGTTATTTGCTGGGTCATCCGATCCTAACCCATATATATATATATATATATATATATATATATATATATATATATATATATATATATATATATATATATATATATATATATATATATGCTTTGTAGCCATTGTTATCATGATTATTATGAATGAATAAATATTGAACTTGCTCTATGGTTTCTTTACGTAGAGCCATCATGTCGAGGTGAGAGACCTCAGGTTTAGGCCAAGAATCTCCTTTACTTATTTCTATCTATGGATTTTCACCATCATCTTTACCACGATCGTCTTCTCCAACAAGCATCCCAATGCAACCTTCGTCATCACCATCATTGTCTCTGAGCGTTACACCACCCTCGACCCTGCACCTGTCGCCACTAGAGCTGCCCGCAGGCCCGCACTGCCTGCAACCGCCCACAGACTGCCACTGCCTGCCTCGAGGAGCCGTGGCCCCGGCATTTCACTAAAATTTGTCTCATGGAACCCCGGCCTCGCCAGACCATTGTTATGCCGGCGGCCACCTCGGCAAGCCCCGCACTTCAAGATCTCGCCAGGCGGCCACCCGGCCGGCCCTTCTCGTCTGCCGACGTTGGCCGCTACATGCAGGCCGTTGTTGGTCGCCTGACATGCCTGACAGGCCCCTTCGGCTGCCCCATAGCTATCATCGTGATCCGTCAATGCTATGTGCGGCCATTTTGACGCCCCATCGTTTCAATTCAAACTTTATCGTGTAGTTATAGTGCTTATTTACTTTCCTGT
Organism: Chamaelirium japonicum; assembly: GCA_947650365.1. Taxonomy (NCBI): domain Eukaryota; kingdom Viridiplantae; phylum Streptophyta; class Magnoliopsida; order Liliales; family Melanthiaceae; genus Chamaelirium; species Chamaelirium japonicum. Next base: position 85,093,682 of record OX393549.1, read on the forward strand.
AATTGGGCAACGTCAACCTTTACTTTTTAGTTTACCCTTTTATGCTGTTAACTTTCAGTTCATGCTCTTATCTTTTAATTCCTATGGATTTACTTTTCATGTTTGCTCTTTAAATTCTCGCACATCTTTAATTCGTTGCAGATGTCTTTAAATTTCATCTACATTATCTGCATTTTCAATATTTAATTTTCACGTTATGATTCAAATGGCTTTGGAATTCTTTTACATTTCTCGCATGGTTAATCTTTAATTTCCAATTACACACCATACACTTTTTACCTGGCCATTTGCTCTTGGGCAATGCATGAAGTCTTTTAATTGAGCTAGTCAGAACTTGTTGGAAATTGGTTCGCAAAGCTTCCAAGAATCATTTGCATTAGAAGTCAGAATAGGATTGGTCCTCCCACGGGTTGACCGATTATATCATTATCATATTATGGATAGCAACATTTAGACAACTATTTGGTTAACCGAATCATTTTATCTTTGGCAGTCCCGCGCACACACAACTACAACATACCTTTGGACATTTTCTTTGACTGAGCGAGATACAATGACACTTGACTGCCGTACATGCTCAGTTGGGAACACTTTTACACAAAATATACGATAAATTTAAGAGGATTCTTTTTGGGGAAGAAAACAAGGCAAACGATATGGTTCGGATGTTCAGGCTTGGATATTGTGACGAACTTTGTGAAGCAGGCATCTAACATTGCATTCTTCATATGTGCACAATTTTGAAGTCAATATTTTAAAATCTTGCATGCCCCAATGATAGTGTTTCGTGATATCTTTGAAGCTTAAAGTTTTAATTTGTTACTTGAGTCCATACACAACAACATTGTGCAGAAATAAACAAAAAATTTATCCCTATTTTTGCACCTCACTTCTGTCACATAAGATGCATGTATGACTCGATAACGCTTCACTCATGAGCCTTGAGGTGTGAGGTGACATTAGCCTCAAGTAAGCTCATGAACAATGGTGTTAATATAAGAAATCTGAAAAAAAAAAAGCATGGGAGGTGAGCCATAAATTGGTCTTTTTGAACAATGAAATTATTGTAGAAATGCTATGGAGACAAATAAGAAGGGTCGGTGAGATACCACAGTTTCCTAAGAAATTTCGGTTGGTTTTAGTTCTACAACGTTTCCATTTTTCAAGCAAGGTGGGTATTCTAAATTGTTTGATTTTTTCCATATTTTAAGCAGGGTTGATATTCTAAATTGTTTTATTTTCTAATTAACCATGGATTCTAATACGAATAGATTATCCTAGAGTTTTGATTGAGAGGATAATATTATCGTTTCCTTCTATAATGGATTACAAAGGACCTTATGACAATGTGCTTCCAAATTATAACCCCCTCATATAGAACCTCTTCTCTCGTGATTCAGGATCTGTAACCAGTAGAACGTATCCAAGTGTCCATAACCATCAAGCCATTTCCCATCTACTTGGGGTCAGCTTTATGAACCTTCTTCGCCATTCATTTCTATTTTTGGCTATTGTTGTCAATGGAAGTTTTTTTCCATGTTTTTTCTAACAACTTCCATCAATGTTATTCTAGGTTTTTCCGTCCTCCTTGGACCTTCCACATTAATATAGGACCCTCTCTTTATCGGGGCCGCCTCTTAGGATATCTAAATTGTTCACTTAACCTGATTTGAAATTAAAAAGTATTTTGTTTTCAAGAATTTGTTCAATTCAGCATGTAATGGAAAGAACTCTTCGATCGATCGTAATGTTCTTTGTCCATGGTTTTTACTTTTTATTGTCCCTTTCTTTTCTTGTTTCAGCCTTCGATTCCTTTATGGGTGTTTTCTTCAGTTTCTGCCTTTTATTTATGTTCGTGCATTTCATTCGATTTTATGTTGAGAAGGATGTTATGACTTTAAAGCTGCTGCTCATGTAATTTACAGCCTGTTTGGTTCCATGTAGTTGGCACCACACGGTGTAGTGGGACAGAACACGTGCATTTGGAACACGTAGCTTTTTGCTGCGTGTTCCAACTACACAATTTTGTATAGACGGGAGGTGGAGCTGCTGCAGTTTCTGGAAACTACAGCGAACCAAACAGCCTGCAGCTTGTAGTATTGACCTCCGTGTTCGAACTACAGCAAACCAAACAGGCTGTTTGTCGTGTAATTCTTTTGAGCCCACTCTACATTGAAGTTTCTGTTCTTGCTTATGATCTTGGTATCCAAAATGGGAAGAGGTCTCTCATGGGCTAGGGTTCCATCTACTTATATCGCTTAGTTGGCGCTTATTCTTTTTAGGGTAATTGCAGCTTGTTATCTTCTGTTTCGTTGTAACTCCCATCTATTGGTGTTCTTAGGCATTTGATGAAGCGATAGCGGAGCTCGATACCCTCGGAGAGGAATCCTACAAGGACAGCACCCTTATAATGCAGCTCCTTCGTGACAACCTCACCTTGTGGACTTCAGACATGCAGGTCTTTGTATCTTATTACAATCGTCCACAGCTATTCTCCACCTTTTATTTGTCAAACCTGATCTCATCAGGAGTTCTGCTGTCATCTACAGGAGGACGGGGCAGACGAGATGAAAGAGGCATCCAACGTCGATGATGGGCAGTAGCCTAGCGATGCCGCCGGTTGTACTCTCCTAATTTTATATTTTAGCGGTAGGGACGTTGCTTGTTTTCTGCTGTGTGTTTCAGCTTGGAGATTGGCCAACCTCTGAATTGCCTGGTTTGTCGTATCCTCGACTTATGTTTATTTATGTTTGCATCTGAGAGTCTGCTATGACCTCAAAGCCCATTATTTTTTGGGATCTGATGGTTTCATTTGATATGCAATAATATCTTATCCCAGTCTTCTTCAAGCCCCCCCACCCAAAAAAAAAAAAAAAAAATTCAGTATCTTGAAGCTATTCTTTATAGAGAAATGATCCAATAAGGTGTCCAGTACGTTCTGTTTGGATATGATTTTGATTCTGGGATTCTAGGAGCCCGGAATCCCAAAAAAGGGCTCTGGAGCCCAGAGCCTTAGTTTTGGTCTCCAGAAAAATGGCTCTCAGAAGTACATTTTGGGCTCTTCGCAGAAACACTTTTTGGGATCGGGTTGCGTCCAAACGGGCTCTTTGTCTTTTTTAGGGATTCCGGGCTTTCAGAATCCTGGAATCGGAGCGTATCCAAACAGGCCCTAAGGTGGTGTGCCCCGATTCATCACATTCACCTAGCAGGCAACCCGACAGGTGAATGTCACTCAGCCCGAACAGATGGCTGTAGATGTATCAGCCCGTCCACCTTATGGAATTACTACTACTCTCTACATGCCCTCAGATGTTGATCTTATTTCAGCTATTTTTAGGTTTTTCTCTATATAGTGTATCTTGACGATCTTTATGTGACCTTTGTATTCGTCTGGTATTATTCCAGATATTTTATAGGGTATTTAAATTCTCAGATTGTTTTTGTTTTTTTTGGGTTAATTTGATGCATCCGAGGATTCCAGCTAGTTGAGTGGGTAAAGTCTCTTGGTGGTTGTACTAGAGATCCAGGATCGAATACTGCCTTGACCCTCCTTTGGAGAGGGTCAATGCCTTGACCCTCTTTTGGAGAGGGTTCCCATATCTGTTGTAGGTTGTGGGGGGGTTTGAGAGAGGGGGGCAAGTTATGGATTATGCTCCCCCTATAAGCCGAAATTTGTGCTATGATGGAAGGAATCAAGTAACACCTAGAAGGTAATGCGAGCAATGTAATCCTTGAGGGCGATAACCTCACAGTGATTACTCTCCGGTGGGTGGTTGTTGATAGTGTCAGCGGGATAGCCACCGATATTACTGTACAAGTGTTGGTAGCTACCCGCCGACATATAGGCTTGTCAAAGGGCAGGGCCAGTATCAAATCTGGTCTAATCCTTTGTTTTAGGAGGTAGGACCTAGCCCGGCCCTAGCTCTTTAGGGGCAGAAAATGATGGGCCCTATCTTGACCTTCAAGGGTCAGGGCCGATCAAGGGCGAGTTTGATATCACTAAGATAAGGATTACCGACATATCTATTTATACAGTTTGGTCATTAAGAAAGGGTTAAATCTTTTTTTTTTCCTTCCTAAATTACTCTTATGCTAGTGCTTTTAGGCTTTTGGCAGTCATTTAAAACCACTCAATTATTCATGCGTAAGACTGATAATATAATTAAAAAAATATTATGAGTGTTATGAGTATTATACTCTAATACTAATTAATATATCCAAACTTGATAACTCCAATTCCTATAGGGTCACAGTGAGTGATCGGTTAATAACTGATTTGTTCCACTTAGCCACTGACTTAAACCCTTAATAAGTATATAATAATAATAATAATAATAATAATTTATGTATATGGAGGCTGGGTAGTGCTGGGCCGTAGGTTTCCCTGGCTCAGCCCTTATCATGGAGGGATTATGTAAACTGGGCCCGGCCCAGCCCTTGGCAGGCTTTAGAGGGCCGGGCCGGGTACCCTCTCCAAAGGGCTAGATTGACAGATCTACCTACATAGAGGAAGAGAAAGGAGGATGAAGGATGAGGGCGGTAGGGGTTGGTGGGGTGGGGATGGCTAGGACGGGGGTAGGGACGATGCGGGCGTAGGTGGGAACGAAGGACAACATGAATACAAGTTGTTTGGCCCGGTCTTAGCCAAGGCTTAAGAAATCATACTCCGTAGGAGAGAGAGAGAGAGAGAGAGAGAGAGAGAGAGAGAGAGAGAGAGAGAGAGAGAGAGAGAGAGAGAGAGAGAGAGAGAGAGAGAGAGAGAGAGAGAGAGAGAGAGAGAGAGAGCAACAAAAAATGGCTGGCAACAGTTCAATAACATCAAATACAGGCATCTTGTACAGAAGACGTGGCAACCGATCACAGCGTCCTTTGCCTGCCCGTCTGGGCTGAGTGAGATCCACCGGTCGGGGCTGCGTACAACGGACGGCTGTGATCGGGACACGTCGCTCTGTACAACCCCCTGCTTTTATTTCACCAAACTCGGCTTCTGATCATGCAAAATTATAGAACTCGAACCGGACCATGCAGTCGTCGGCGGTACCGACCGCCCCCAGGCTCCGACCACACCCGCTCCTGATGTCTCCGATGATCGCCCTTAGGCATCGAGCGCACTGCTTCCTCTTGATCTTAGACCGGCAGGTGGCATGCGCCCATACGTACGGCCGAACATCAGGATAATAGCTGTAGTAATTGTGGCCGGCTACCTTTGGTGTTAATTGCACCAAATTTGTAAGGGTAGCCACAACCCCCTGGTCGTAACTCTGATCGTACCCGTCGGTACCGCCGCATTCGACGGGGCAACCCACCGTTCCACGAACTCCCAGCAACGCCATGATCAGAAGGACAAGCGTCAGCTGGTGAGAATCCATTTCTCTCCTCCTCCTCCTCCTTCCTCTTTTTGCTTCTTGTCTGTGTGGCAGAAAATTTATAGACCGGTCATATCTCCATCAGCGTCACATCTGAGAGGTTGGTTAAGACCTGGACCCCTACCGGTTATTTTTTTTTCTTAGAGAAGTGCTATTCAGCTCGGAGCCTTTGTCCTGCATGGCCAACCTGATTGACGTGCATCTGATCAAGGCGTTCGCTTTGCCTGTCGGTCTAGGTTGAATGAGATTCACTGGTCAGGACTGGGTGCATCGGATGGCTATGATTAGGATACATCAATCAGTTTGACCATTTAGGATAAACGTTTCCAGCTAAATATTATTATTTATTTTTATTTTAATATTAAGGTGGGATTTGAACACAGGTATCGGGTACAACTCACACCTGCAGTAGAAAACACCTTTACATGCAAGCCTGTAACCTTTTTTTTTTTGGGTTATTTTGAGTTTGTCCCCCAAATTTTGCCTCAAATTTGACTTTACCCCCTATTATTTCATTAATTAGACTTTACCCCCAAAACAAATTATTCCGTCAGCTCACCATCTAAGAGAAAGGGTGAGCTGACAGAAAAGAAATAAAGTTTTTGGGGGGTGAGCTGACGGAACAGTTAGTTTTGGGGGGTAAAGTCTAATTAATGATAATATGGAAGATAAAGTCTAATTCAAGGCAAAATTTGGGGGGGCAAAGTCAAAATAACCGTTTTTTTTTTAAAAAAAAAACGATCCATCACATAGTCCTACCTTTCCGGTGGGTGGTGGCCAACTCCTCTTAGGTCGTGCTCATTGAGGTACGTAATAGAGGGGAACAGCGAGCGTCTCGACTCTCCTCCACCATTGCGATTCCCCTCCTCACTAGGGGTGGCAATGGGGACAACGATCTGCTGGCGGTCACCCACGACAAGTGGATCGCAATCGGCCCCGACTGTGCACCGTAATTTAGCTAGAGCTATGTGGGGGAAAGAACGCTAAATGGAGCAATCAGATTGACATTGCACTGGTGGCGAATGCGACTACTGTGGAAGCCTATGCTGTTGGGGTTTCTGCACAAGATCAACCTCGGATCATTGATTGGGTCCATCATTGGGATCATCATCAAGGATAAAGAGTATACATTCGTGAGAAGATGAGAGATTCAAGGATCCGTCACGTAATACCGAGGTGAAGATCTTTCACACATTGTCATCTCCCGCGGATTCTATGGGCCCCTATGAATCCGATAATTCACAGTGGCGACCCTAATGATGTACAGGTGGGGACTTCGCCCTTCTACATCTATTTATAATATATGTGGGGAACCAATAGATACACCCCATCAGGGCGATAGTGGCTATTGGGTGGACATGAGGACGAGGCTAGGTTTACAACCAACCCTGTCAAGCCTCTTAATTGAGTCGCCCGATTTAACCAAGACCACGACAACCAACCCAAATGGCTCACTAGAGATATTGAGAGACCTAGGAGCCCGTTGGAGATGATGCTCGTAGCGGTTTAATAGAATCGGACCATGTTATTCAATCTCAGTTTCTCCCATCACTACATCACCTCGATCGTTAACAAGGTTTTGGTTTACCCACCAGGGTATAGGAGAGTTGGCAATCAACGGAGTTTGTGCGACAATCTCAAGTGACTTGTGATGCATGCAATCATAGTGATAGTTGAACTTTTGTCAGAGTTTGTGTTTTCATCACAAGTTGTTAGCATGGGAAGAAGACCATAGCACACTATGAGAGAAATGCTCAAGGGGAATGCTTAATGTATTAGGGCACCAAGGCTAACATTATATACATCCTATAAGGGATGTGATCACCTACAGGTAAGAGCACTGTGCAATATAAAAGGAAGATACATGTAATGTAGAAGGCAACCAAGGAACCCCTAGCAAGCTACAAGTAAGTCAACTAGGAAACCGACAGATTTGAAAGTAGGTCAACCGGGGAGCCTTGGCAAGCTGCAAACAGGTTGACCGCGGAGCATGCCAATTTGCAAGCATGCCAACCTAAAAATGAGTCACCATACCGACATCTCGAACAACCCCCCTTCCGCCCGGAGAATGATGGAATAGTAGCTCGCAGACGGAAAAAGATGAATGCAGCACGATAACTCATACAAGTTAGAGGAAAAAGTTGTGGCCGAACTATTGAGTCTAAAGCTAATTAAAATAGGAAGCATGACCACGAAAGATTACGAGCATGATCACTATAGATACCCCTGAGTTAAGATGATGAAGGTGCAATGCGATGAAAAAACTGACCATGATAATGATCCTTGAGTGATCGTAATACTAGAACAGTGCCCTTTGATGGAGAACTGCAAGCTGAAGAGGCTGGTTAGATAGTGGGTGACGAAGGTAGGTGAAGTGATGTAGGAAGCTAACGCAAGAAATCTAAAACGGAGTGTGAAGCATGGCTTGGAGAGCAGAGCGCAAGACACACATGAAAGGCTCGGTGAGAAGGCCGAGCACAATGCATGAGGTGTGGCTTATTGAAGAGAGTGTCCGGTGTGAAGAAAGAAGTGTAAAGGACAAGCATAACTCAAGGAAGAATAAGTTTTTGCTTGGAGCAAAGCGGAGGTGGTCGGTGTGGTTGAAAGCAGAAAGGCGGAGCCTAAAAGGGGGGACGCATAAGATCCCGAAGGAGGCAGTCGCTCGGCTGAAGCATGCACTCGACGCCTTACATTGCTTCACAAGTGACACTAGAACACAACGAGGAGATCGATAGATCCATCTGGATCGTACAACGGACTGTGATGCAGTGGGGCTGATTGGACCGCGATCGATGTCGTGGCTGAATCGGGGCAAGCGAGGGTAGCAAGAGCTGGTGGTGATTACGTCTTCAAGAAACCTTCACAAGGGGAGCTCTAATACCATGTTAGCATGGGAAGAAGCCCAAATGACATACATTGGGAGAAACCGTCAAGGGGGATGCTCAACGTATTAGGGCACCAAGGCCAACATTATATACAACTTACAAGGGGTGTCGTCACCTATGGGTGAGAATACTATCTAATAGTATAAGACTAAAATGGAAGCCTCTCTCTTGTGTTGTGACACGTGGACCTGTAGCTTTTGATGAGTTAGAATCCTTCTCCCATGTGTGAACACGGCTCTCTCTCATAAGTCCTATTAAAAAACTACTATAAAGATGATAAAATAAACATTCAATGATATTTAATGATCATTTGATGTAAATTAGAAAAATCATTAGTACCATATGTCTCTAACAAGTGAAAAATCACACTCACTACGTACTTCTTTGGACGCTTGTGATGTCATCTGTGCCGAGTGGTGTGCATCAAGTTTATCCGGTCATTGCCCGGGTTTCTTACTAATACAATATAAAAGGGAAATACATGTAATGTTGAAGGCAAGTAATCATAAAGATAACTACTCCTAACAGCGTCGGTCACAAGTAACTTGCCATGGACACACCAATAAAGATAGCCAAACTTCCGCCAAGATCCGAAGAGAGTTTAGGGTTTATACCATTGCATAGGTATGGTGACAAGCCGAGTTCTCAAGAATCTCATGAATTCCTAATGAACTCCCGGCTCAACGGGTTGGTAAGTACGGTATCCAGCAACTTAGGGCGACTTCCTGATGATACACTCAACCCTAACCAGCAGGCAAAGGTCATCACGTCCAAAATGAAGTTTGGAAAAACAGTTAGAAAACGGGTTGGCTGGATGGCTTTGCTCAGAACTTCATGCTAATTTTGTAAAGAAAACTTTGTATAAAATTGTGTAAACATTTGATTATCTCATGGCTCCTTTCAAGGAGTCGAGCCTTCCAAGAGTTCAGCACCTCTACCGTTTGTCCTTTTCCTCGGGAGCCGAAAGAAAGGACAAACCGTATATGAGTCGAACTCGCCTTTCAAACCGTTCGGACGGTATTTTGGCGTGTTAGACCCACGGCACAGAGTTCGAATCTTCTAGGGTTCCACCGACCCCACATTGGGGTTGACAGCTGGCCAATCCATGTCGCATCGCAGCCGTGGGGCTAAGTGCGATTCACCTGTCGTGTGTGCTTGCAATCTATACCGTTTGGCTGTTCGGAAGCGGTAGAAGTGTAGGAAGTGTTACAGGGACATCCGATCGGAATTCCTAATTCAGTTGTTTGTTTTGATGAAAGTAGTAAAGCTAAAAACTATAGCTCTGCCACTTTCACTATTTGTTTGGGTCAAATTTATTTTGAATAGAAACGGTAGAAGTGTACAAATTATTCTACTGGGATAACGTGGCATAATTTTTTGACGAAAGTGTAATGTAGGGAAGTAGCAGATGTGTACAAAGTGTTCTGCAGGGATGAACACGTGGCATATAAAATACCACTTTCGGATGGGGGAAGTCCCACTTCGGACCAAAATACTCTGAAGTCGAGCGGTTAAAAAAGAAGCCTCTGATGGTTGACTGGAAGTCCCTCTTTCAACTTCTGCAGCCACTTACTTCGAAATAAACAGCCGAAGTGCTTGATTTTCGCCACTTTGACGATTTCTGCAGTCACTTACGTTGATGTGAACCCACACTATGTAAAATGTTGTTCAGCCAACCTGCATTCCATCCGGATCGAGCTTGGGGCTATTCTGACGTGGCATCTGATCATAGCCGTACGTTGAACCCGGCCAGCCCCAACAGGTGAATCTCACTCCAGCCCGACCCAAAGTCCCTATCTTTTTCTTTTTTTTAGAATCCCTCTTTGAATGAGGGGGGGTTCGGCCTAGACCCTTACCTGTTTATTAAATAAAGAAGTCAACAAACAATGCCAAAGAGGCATCAACACCCAAAGGGTACCCCCTCCAACACGGGCTAACACAAGAAGCCCAAGAGCTACCAACAAGAAAGAAAGAAAAAAGAGCAGGAACAACGAACGCCTCCAAACTCAAGACTCCAAAGCTCTAGATCTTTCAAGTTCACGGATCTGGGCAAGGAAGGCCCCCGATCCTCTTCCCTCAAGGGAGACTCCGATAGCTGAAGCGATGTCCAGAATGGTGCCGTCCTCCAGCGAGTTCAGAGTGAGAGCCTGCTTCTCTTCATTAAGGGTAGACAGTTGATCACGGAGATTCTGGAGGATGGGAGAATCCGAAACTCTCCATCCCGACTGTTGAAGCCTCGGTCTTGGTGGTCAGTTGGGCAAGCCTGGTTCGAGAGCTCGAGATCTGGCTCGGGGTGAAGCCCAGGCTTCAATCGACTCCGACCCCCCCCCCCCCCCCCCCCCCCCCCCCCCGCTGAAAAGCTAACCATAATATTCCCCGCGTCGACAGGGCTGAAAAATCTCCACGTAGGCTGCCACCCTTTCAAGGAAGAAGGAGCCTTGTGCTTAGTACCAGGGATTCCTTGCCTGAAAGACTTGAGTGAGCTGAGCAAGAGTCCTCACTGTGATCAAAAGATTTGCACACATGTCACCGAGATGGTCTCCAATCATACATAACTCTCTGCATAGCCACAAAAATACCCTTATCATTGAAAGCTGTGACTTCATCACGGAGTTCATCCTCGATGTCGACCTCCACACAGATGCGAGCATAATTAAGCCGACCACCCTCTCCACCGCAGCAGCTGTCGGATTGTTGAGATGGTCATGCCTCACACGGGTTAATCCCACATCGGTAATGGGAGCGAGTGATGAGCTACTTATATACCCACCTTGGACCTCCCCTAACAAGCCGGTTTTGTGAGGAGGTGGGTATCCAAGGTTAGGTTCTTCACATGGTATCATAACCATATCCGCTCCGGGAGCTCCTCCCGATTGTGCCCTTGCCACACGTGTCCCATGTGAGGCATGACCATCTCAACACCCCCCATCACACGGGACACGTGTGGCAAGGGCACAATCGGGAGGAGCTTCCGGAGCGGATCTGGCTCTGATACCATGTGAAGAACCTAACCTTGGATACCCACCTCCTCACAAAACCAGCTTGTTAGGGGAGGTCCAAGGCGGGTATATAAGTAGCTCATCACCCGTTCCCATTACCGGTGTGGGATTAACCCGTGTGAGGCATGACCATCTCAACAAGTCCATATAAATTGGGTTCCCTATGGTACTCACCATCCAATCCAAAATGCTAGAGGACCAGAGAACTTCCTGCAGATTTGGGAAGAGCACCCAAGGGGGTACCTTAGAAAGTATATCCCTACAGCTAGGTGTGGCAATGGGTCGTGTCGGGTCGGGTTCGTGTCGTGTCCAAAACCCCTAGACCTGGACCTGACCATTTAACTAATCGTGTCTAGATCCTAAACACGTACCCGACCCGTTTATAAACGGGTAGACCCGATAAGACCCATTTACCATATGGGTTTATTCAGTTGACCCGATTCGACTCGATCCGACCTAACCCGATAGATCTGCTGATACTATATATTATAGCATCGGATTGCAGGTAGACCCGACCCGACCCGATGAATTTTAAACGGGTCTACCGTGTCCGGACCTTAAACCGGGATCCGACCTATTTATTAAACGGGTCTATCGTGTCGACCCGTTTACGACCCAAACCCATTTAGCCCTGACCCAGACCCACTAACTTCGTGTCGGGTCCGAAATTGCCAGCCCTACCTACAACATTGGTTGTCGCTTACCCATCTCTTAAACATGATAGGCATGCCAAGAAAATACCTAGAGCCCCCTTCAAAGACTCTCATATTGTCAACCTTGTCAACAAACCTGAAAACAAAGATACCATTGTCCCTTTCATAAAATTTCAAATCCCTTCTTAGGCTGGCCCCAAAGTAGGGGTGGCACTGGGTCGGGTCAGGTCGTGTCGTGTTCGTGTCGTGTCTAGTCGGGTTCGTGTCCAAAAACCCCAGACCCGGACCCGACCCGTTTAATTAATGGTGTCTAGGTCGTAAACCCGTACCTGACCCGCTAATAAACGGGTAGACCCGATAAGACCCGTTTATCACCCGGGACTATTCAGTTGACCCGATCCGACCCAATCCGACTCGACCCGACCCGACCTGACCCGCTAGTATTATATAGTATAGTATCGGATTGCGGGTAGACCCGACCCGACCCGACCCGACACGACCCGTTGAATACTAAACGGGTCTTCCCGGGTCTACCGTGTCCAGACCCTAAACCCGGACCCGACCCGTTTATTAAACGGGTCTATCGTGTCGACCCGTTTACGACCCGAACCCGTTTAGCCCTGACCCAGACCCGCTAACTTCGTGTCGGGTCGTGTCGGGTCTGCCGTGTCGGGTCCGAAATTGCCAGCCCTACCCCAAAGTCCCTATCGCCTGGCCGCATCAGTCCTCACAAGGTTGCCGCCAAATTTTCAGAAAACTATGGCGCGAAGGAACGGTAAACAGCTGTTTCAGTGCAGCAGAAGTCCACCCCTAGCATCTCTCTGTCTTCCCCTATTTCTTTGATCCAGATCAGATAATCGCGATTTTCAGACAAAGCAACCTCTGGGTTTCCTCCGAAAATGGAAACAGGTACTCAAAGCCCCCGCCTTTCCTCCTGTTTTCAATCCAACTCCCGGTTTCCAGAACTGGGTTTTCCTGTTTTTTTATAGAGTTTTTTATTTTCTGTGGTTTGATTTTTTTTTTCCCCCCTCCCCCTTCTTTCTTGAGACGGGCTCTGATGGGTATGTGTTGTTTCTTCCTCCCCTCGCTTCTTCAACTGCGCTTTCATTGATTCCTGGGGTTTCCACCCCTTTTTAAGATCTGGGTCTTCTGAAATGGCGCACAAGGCCTCTCCCTCTGCCCCCAATCCCAAGATCCCTCCTTCCGAAACAACCAAAGGCGTGCCGGCCTCATCGGTTTCCTCTGATTCGAAGCCACCCAAGGTTCTCTGACGGAAGCCCTCTTCAAAGGGCACGCCTTTGCCGGAGGTACAGATTCCCGATTCCCTTCCGCTATCTTGATTCCTTGGAACTGATTTGATTACTTGGGATTTGATTCTAACTCCGTGTAGAGGCGGATCGTGAGAGTTTCCGAGATGCAGCCGCAACTGGGTCAGCTCCGGGAGGAACTGAAGAAGGCGGAGGAGGAGAAATCCCGAGCTCTCGGAGAGCTCGCGGAGATGAAGAAGGGGATGAGAAGCGAGGAGAACGATGTTTCGCCACAGAGTCGGATTGGGGTACAAATGTTAGAGTTAGAATTGGAGAATGCAAAGGAATCAGAAAGAAAAATGCTCGAATCGCTGATATCCCAAACAAAACAGCTCGAGCAGACCAAGATATCGCTCGAAGAAGCGAAACTAGAGATCAGTTCCCTTCAAGATAGCATCAAAAGCTTGGAGGGTTCCGCTAGCCTTAGTAGCTCAGAGAAGAATGGACTAATGGATGCGATTCTTGTCGAAGAGGACATCAGGGTGCTTAGAAACGAGCTTAAGTTATCCATGGAAGCCGAAGAGAAGAGCAGAAAGGCCATGGATGATCTAGCGCTCGCCCTTATAGAAGTAACAGCAGAGGCCAATCAGGCGAAGGGGATGCTCTCAAGCGCCCAGTCCGAGTTGGAGAACATGAAAGCAGAAGTCGAACGGTTGGAGGCTCTGTTGAAGATCACAGAGGAGAAGTCTCTTAATGCAGTGGAACAATCGGAGCGAGTGAAGTTGGAAATGGAGGAATTGGTCTCGGCTTGGACGGAAAGAGAGAGCGGCTTCATAATCTGTATGAAGACGTCCGAAGACGAGATCAGAAAAGCGATCGAAGAGAGCGACAGACTGAGAGAGTCGAGAGAAGATTGTTCCAAGTTGCGGGATTTGTTGAAACAGGCGGTGAACGAGGCTACTACGGTGAAGGAATCCTTGGAGATTGCTAGAAGGGAGAATTCTCAACTCAAGGATCTCGCCTCCGAGAAAGAAAATGCACTTCAGAGAATTAAGCAGGAGTATGAGTGCCTCAAGGTCACCGAGGCGTCGGCCCTTGATAGTGTGAGGGAGCTGAAGATCTTGCTTGCCGCGACATCAACTATGCAGCCGATCAAAACTGCTGATCTTTCGGAGACCGCATTCGGACAAACGAAAGCAAGGGTAAATGGGGTTAGAGGAAGTAGAAGCATGGAGAATTTGCAGTCGGCTCATCGGAAAAGCGAGAATCCACGAATCCAAAATGGCCACTTCAATTCATTTGCGATGGCTCAAAAGTTTAAGGGGTGTATATCCGATACGGAGGGGTCATTGGAGCGTAAGGATCGAATGTTTGCATCGGTTAGTAACATCACCGACTCGAGAGTCCCTTCGCCACTATTCATGGACGCATCAGCTAGTAGTGTCACCGACTCGAGAGTCCCTTCCCCATTATTCATGGATTATGACGAATCGATGATCTTTGATGATTTCTATCATGTAGATTGCGATCAATTAGGTGTAGTGGAGCACGAGGGGGGCTCACCTACAACGCAGAAAAAGAAGAAGCCGATGCTTCGGAGGTTCGGAGAAATGCTGAAGAGAAGAAGCTTCAAGTAGCATTCATCATCTTTTCTTTTTTTTTTTTTTTGCGAAAAATTCATCATCTTTTATGATTCCAGAAATTATTGTAATGCTTTCGAAGTGTATTCGTCGATTCATTTGCTCACATGAAACTTGAAGTAAATTAATCGGAATCTGAATAGAATCAATGTTATCTTAATTTTTATGTGCTTCTCTGGTTGCACGAGCGTAAACTGCGTAACCAACAAAGTAGGTTTCCTTGCACGCCAACTAGCCTTCTATGTTTTTTGGCATATGTCATTTCTTGCCAAGTATTTTGTCTTTGGCTTTTGGCGCCAGTTTTAGGTCTAATTCGGGTTGAGAGTTTGTCGGAAAAATCTTTTTCCGATCTTGATGGTGTAATGCCGCCCCCGCCACCCCCCCCCCCCCCCCCCCCCCCCCCCCCCTAATTTTTTTTCTTCAGACAGATTGGGGTCGAAGCCAAAGCCCTCCCCCCATTTGTCAGTGTTTTCCTTGTCCTGAAATTGTCCATACAGGCATAAGGAACAAAGATGAGGAGTTTCATATAATTATCTGAACCCAATGGATGCCAATAGGGAAAAATCTGGGTTGTCGTAAGCCACTTCGCCGGTAATTCATGAGTTCGCTGATAAAGTTGTTTGTGTTCGCAGCTATGGTTGTACCCCGGTGGTTGACTCTATTATTTCCATCTGGGGTGGTTGCATGATCGAATCTCGAGCTTATCTTATGCCGTGTGGCGTATAAATAAAATGACGCGCTTGTGGATAGAAACAAGGCTCGGTCTTTGACGAGGAATAAAAACTTGGGGATCTTCATGAACAGTCACTGACATGACAACGGATCATTTAACCGGCGGTACCGGATTGATTATTTATATTGTTTGGTTGCAATCCTTCGAACAGTGCTTACTAAAAGGCCAAAAGTGAACCCTAGGCGTTGGATCAAGCAAAAATAGTGGCTGATTAAATCCGGACCGTGCAACAAAGGGGGTGCAAGTCATTTCGGCATTTGAGTCTCGCAGGGACCTTCCTTTAATCATGAACAGTGCCACATAGGGGTGGGACTTGGGCAGGTGGAAGGGTCTGCCCATGCCCAACCCGATTTATAAAAACCTTAACTCGTTTTGCTTGTGGAATCCAGGGAACCCGTGGAAGTCCAACCCGTGCTTGCCCATTCAAGTTGCTCAGGTTGCCCAATTTGCAAAAAGATAGACGAGTTGGATGGGTTGCCCAATTAGAAAATCTATATCCTCACATATTTCCAGCTCATATTCGTGAGTTCGAGAGGTTAGGTGTATAGGAGTATTGTTTTAAGGTTTGTTGGTCTTTTATTGTTGAGAGTTTGGACTAGTTGCTTTAGCCTTATTTTCGGGATCCCTATTTGGGTGTATGATGCCTCTTAGGCATTTTTGTATATTTTATTTCTTTTAAAAAACTGGTAGGGATCTAGGCAGAACCCCCCTCCATCCACTGAGAGGGATTCCCAAAAAAAAAAAAAAAAAGATGTAGAGCATAGCTTTAGCTTGGGCAACAAGTCTATACGGAATCACCTAGGTCCCGTGTGATTAAATATGAAATCATTCTGCTCTTCCATAAGAACCATAGAATGAAAAGCAGCAAATTTGAAGTCCTCCAAACTTCTATCTAGAAAATCTGCAATCTACATTAACAAATAATGCTGGTATATATCGTTGAATCTCCGAAGCAAAGACTGATAGACCCCATGTATTTATAGCATATATAATTGCATTCAAAAAACAAGCGTTTCATTTTTTTTTTTAGAATCCCTCTCTGAGAATGAGGAGTGGTTAGGCTTAGACCCCTACCAATTTATTAAGAAAAAAATAGCGTACAAACACAGCCTAAGAGGCACCAACACTCAAGGGGGGATCCCATCCAACACGGGCTAACGCAAATAGCCCAGGAGTTCCAAACAAGAAAAGCAATAGACCACAGGTCTCAAGACTTCGAAGCTATTGATCTCTCCAATTCTTGGATCTGGACTAGGAAGGATTCCAAACATTTTCCCTTAAAGGAAACGCCGATAGCCGAAGCTATATCTAGAATGGAATTCTCCTCCAGCAAGTTAAGAGATAGATTATACTCCTCCTCATCAAGGGTAGACAATTGATCCCGAATGTTCTGAATGAGGGGAGATGGCTTCTCGTGTCCCGGCTTTTGAATACCCTCGACATGACTTGGACATCTAGAATGAGGGGAGATGTTCTTATAGAGCAAACTCCTTGAAAATTCAGAATAATTTTTGAAAGTTTTTCCTTTGTACGCAAACTATGATTCAGATTGAGCTCTCCAGAGGAAATTGCGGACTCTTGCAATCAGTTCTTTGACTCTCTAGAATTTTGTCCAATCAAATAAATTCTAATGCCCAATAATATCAATTTTCGAAGCAACAGATCGATGTAACATCATTTTTGGTTGGCGATTCACGATTCAGGACAAATAGTATTTTCCAGCCTATGATCTTAGAGCCTCTACTCATACATGAAGAATCATATTCATAATTTATAGAGTCATTAATTTAAAAAAAAAAATATATATTATTCTTATTCATTGAGACTCTGCACAATACATGACACGTGTCGCTCATGCACAATGCGATTGGCTTCACCAAGAATCACAATTCTTGGGGTGCCCGGAAAGGATACAGCAAAACAGTCTCAAAACAGAGAGAGAGAGAGAGAGAGAGAGAGAGAGAGAGAGAGAGAGAGATGAGGCCGCTTCAGAATCCGCAGAAGTCCCCGCGGCGGGGCTGGCCGGGGTAGCCGCCCTCGCGGCACCCCTCGTCGCACGCGCGGGCGCACTCCTCGCGGGTGGCGCCCCGTATGATCATGCACTGCTGGACCATGCAGGGGCAGAAGCAGGTTTTGTCGTCGGCTGCCCCAGGCGCCGCCAGCGCCAGCACCACCACCATTGAGATCAAGACCGCAGCCGCGACCGCCTTCATCTTTCTCTCTCTGTTGCTTCTGAGAAATCTGTTTTGAGTTTGTGTGTGTGTAGAAGGGGAGAGGTGGGGGGGTAAGGGGGATTTATAGGAGAGTCGGGGGGGTGATGCCTATGTTTAGTGTTCGGTTAGGAGGGAATTGAGGGAATTGAGGGGGGGAAAGCACTTGAAACGGTCGTCAAGAGCAATCCAAAATGGACGGCTGTGATCCGGACTCGTCATTTTAGTTGTGGGCCTCTTTTTAAGTCCGAGGCCAACTCCGACCCAAATTAAGCCAGGACATTTAGCACGGTCCAACTATCTTTTTGTCTCGATCAAATCATGAAAAAGAAGAAGAAAAAAAAAATTGATTATGATATATATTTAAAAAAGATTTATCTAGATATCTAATAGTCTGATACTAAAATGGAGCCATCTCTTCCGTGTTGTGAAACGTAGGGGTGCGCATCGGTTTGAAACCAACCTATTTAGGCAAAACCCAAACCGATCAACCGATCCAACCTTGATCGGTTTTGAGGATTGTCAATCTGATCCAGACTGAACAGAGATTGGAATCCAATCCGATCTAATCCAATTAAACTCAGTTTGGATTGGATTTGATGGTCGGTTTGGGCTTTGGCCCATATTCTTATTGGGGTTTTTTCCCATTCTATTAGAACCTAGTTTCAACTTAAAACATAATAATTATTGTCAAATCATTAGGCCTAAATAAGATTTCTAATTGATTTTGAGTCATCCTACAACATTGCAAAGATTGTTGATAGCAAGGGTATACGAGGACATATGGTATATTTAATAAAATACTATATGTATATACATATGTCGGTTCGGTTCGGTTTAGGTTGGTTTTAAATTTACAAATCCGGCAACTGATCCAATTATATCGGTTTTTAAAAAACCGAATCCGATCCAATTCATTGAGTGTATCAAAACCGATCAAAATTGGTCAATTTGATCGGTTTGGTTTGGATCGTGCACACCCCTAGTGACACGTGGACCTCTTTCAAATAACCATAATCATTTCTCCCGTGTGTGATTGGGTCGACCATCTCTCATAAATCCTATTGAAACCCTATTATAAAGATGATAAATACCTATTACATGGTATTTAATAGTTATTAGAAAAATCATTATTACTATATATATATCTCTCTCTCCAACAAGTGAATCACACTCACTCCAAATTACACACTTCTTTGGACGTCTGTGATGTCGTTTGCACCAAGTGGTGTGCATCATCCAATACTTACATATCGACCCCTACAGTTAGTTGGCATCCAAAAGGAAGGGATATTTTTGAAATATTTCTTCATTCAACTGTTTTTTTATTAATCTATAGAGAAAATAACCGATTTAGTAATTTACCCAGGGTTTTAAATACTTAAATTGATATATCTTTATTGAACATGGACTTAATCCAAAACAAACACAGATATAACCAGAATCTAACTTGGATCTAAGCCGAATAATTCTCACATTGAAGGGGTATTTACAGAGATTAGGTAAAATAGTAGGGATGAAATCAAAAATATTCTTTCGTTTTGGATGTCAACTTACTACAAGGGTCAATATATAACGTTTTAGTGAATTGAGGGTTTATAAATAAATATCACTTTATAGGAGTTTATATGTAAATAGAGAAGACAGTAGGGATTCTTTTGTAAAAAACCTTATTTATAAACAACTTCATTTTTTTTTTTGGTCACACATCAACTTAATTTGAGGGTCTCCACTTGCTTGGGTGCTCGCTCTAATTTGAAAGAGAGAACTCTAATAAATAAGATTGTTGTTCCATTTTTTCTACGAGATTAATGTTTTCTTGTAAATTATAAGGAAGCATTATTATATCCTTGATATTTATTCCATATCTATTATCATATTAGCTGGCGCACCCGGGGGTTTTCTCATTTTGCTTCGGGACAGTAGATTTGGCACAGATTTCGAGCCAGAATACGACTGGCCAAAACTTTCACACTAGGGATGTTCTGTCTTTTTTTGCCTTTTACTAACCATGAAGGGCTATCATCGCGGTGACACTTGAGGTGTTTCTCGTTTTGCCTCAAGATAGTGGATTTGGAACGAGTTTCTTGCCAAAAGGCAATCGGCTGAAAGTTTCGAAACGGGGGCTTAGTCCTCTTTTTTGCCTTTTACAGACTGTGGAGGGCCACCTTTGCTTCAACACCTGGGGGATTGTCGTTTTACCTTGGGACAATGGATTTAATGTTGGTTTCGAGCCAAAAGGCAATCGGTCAAAAATTTTATACTAGGGCATATTCTTCTTTTGTGCTTTTTACAGGTTATGGAGGGTCGTCGACACTGTGGCAATTGGGGGGTTCCTCGTTTTGCCACGGAACAATGGATTTGGTGAGAGTTTCGGGTCAAATGGCAACCGACTGAAAGTTTCATACCGGGAGTATATTTGTGTTTCGCCTTTGTAAGTTGTGGAGGGTCGTCGTCGCTACGGCACCTAGGGGTTCCTTGGTTTGCCTTTGAGACAGTGAATTTGGCATAGCTTTCAGGCCAAAAGGCAGCCAACCAAAAGTTTTATACCGAGGGCATATTCATCTTTTTCACCTTTTATGGGCTATGGAGAGCCGTCGTTACTAGTGCTCTTGGAGTTCCTCATTATGGTCCATAATAGTGGATTTGGCGCAGGTTTTGGACTCGATAAGAATCGGCCGAGAGTTTTATACCGGGAACATATTCATCTTTTTGCCACAATTTTTTAGCACAAAGGCAACCGAAAGTTTTGCATATTCATCTTTTTGCCTTTTTCAGGCTGTGGAGGACCGCCGTAGCTGCAACACCCTGGGGTTCCTCGTTTTACCTCGATACAGTGGATTTGATGCAGGTTTCAAGTCAGAAGGCAACTGACCAAAAATTCATCTTTTTCTCCTTTTACATGTTGTGGAGGACTGTTGTCACTGCTGCACTCGGGGGTTTCTCGTTTTGCCTTGGACAGTAAATTTGGAGTGGGTTTTAGGCCTAAAGGCAACCGGTTGAAAGTTTCATATAATTGGCATATTAATTTCTTTTTATAATTTAAAGGTTGTGTAGGGCCACTGTCGCTGTGGTACCCAGGGATTCCTTGTTTTTTTTTTTCCGAGAATAATATATTATCAGACCGACAGTTTCATACCAATGGTATATTTGTCTTTTCGCATTTTACAGGTTGTGAAGAGCCGCCGTCACTGCAGCACCAGAGTTACTTGTTTGGTCTCAGGACAGTAGATTTGACACAGATTTCGGACCAACAAAAGACAACCGGCAAAAGTTTCAAACATATTCAGCCTGTAATGTACCCTAACGAAGGGAGAGGTGAATTACATGAAGGCTACACTCAATGATGAGAGAGTATCGGACACAAAGCACATAATAAACAGATCTAGAGTCCCAAGGACTACAGAGATGCCCTACACAGAGGGAGCCCCAAACAGATTTGCCCCTGCAATACTAAACATAGTCACCATTCCATCCCCAGGGCCTGATAAGAGTCGACGAACAAGGGTTCAACATCCTGTAGATCCTTGCCGTCTAGACCATCAACTCCAGACATGCCAGCAGAGCCAACGGGTGTCCCTCGAGCACTAGCTTGACCCCCAAGGGTTCCACGTCGTGCCCCTCTTCGTGCACCCGAAACACATGGCACGCCTTTGTAGTCAACAGATGCCTCCAAGTTTCCCAATCCGTCGATCCGCAACCAAAATAGAGCAGAGTAACAGAATTGGGGAAGTAGGTGCTGCAGTCTCGATCATAGGCCCCTCACCGGCGTTGGAACCAGCTGAAGCAGCATCAGTAGAAGACTTCTACTGTGAACCATTTTCACAAAGTGAAGTAGCAGGTAATAAAAAAAACAATTTACACCATATATCTAATTTTACTCAACTTCAAATTAAAAATTGTAGAACAATATATATAATTACAGATATCTCAAAGTAAAATAATGGACAGCAAAAGCATCAAAATCGTTTTTTCCACTATTCCATCAGTATCTGTCATAAAAAATTCTGACAACTTAGTCCCAATACACAGATAAAAATATCGAAATGACATAAAGATGATAAGATAGGCAACTTTTTTTTTTTTTGAGATGATAAAATTTCGGCCAATGGCCCACTTCGGGCTCGGACTAGTCCCTCTGGGAGTGAAGACCAACCTGCTCAGAATTTACCACCGGATTACGACAAAATGTTTGAATAAGAGAATAAGGACTGGAAGAAACCATGAAATCCACAATGAACACCAAATTATAGACATTACGACAAAATGTTTAACAATTCACTAATACGAAACAAGAACCAGATCATTCGACAGCATTCAACCCACTACTACCGAGAATTACTTGTCCAAAACGATGAAGATCCAAAGAGACATAGCATGGCTAAGTTCCCCCAAAAACTAGATATACATTAAGTAATGACTAGCAAGCAGTAGTAGACGTGTGGCACGTGTCCCATGGACACAATCAAGCCCTCTCGCCCCTGATCCTCCGGGCCAGCTGGATGTCCTTGGGCATGATCGTCACGCGCTTGGCATGGATGGCACACAGATTGGTGTCCTCAAACAGACCCACTAGGTATGCTTCTGCTGCCTCCTGCAACGCAAGCACTGCGTGGCTCTGGAACCTCAGATCAGTCTGTCACCCAAAAAAAACAATTTTTTTTTTTTTACACAGAGCTGCAGCCAGGGAAATACCAACTGCAGAAAGAGGCAAAATGGAACATATGTACCACCGTCTTTCATTGTCTCACCTTGAAGTCTTGAGCAATTTCCCTGACGAGCCTCTGGAATGGCAGTTTCCGGATCAAAAGCTCCGTGCTCTTCTGATACTTGCGAATTTCACTGCATGATCCAATCATCAAAGCAATTTCAACAAACACCCCATTAAACCTTTTTATGGCTTGATCAATTCCATGCCAATAAGACACCAAAAGGCAGTGGACAATTGCATACCGCAGAGCAACAGTCCCAGGACGGTAGCGGTGGGGCTTCTTCACTCCTCCAGTTGTAGGAGCAGACTTGCGAGCAGCCTACGATCAACAATGAAACGATAAATTTTGCACCAGCCACAGCACCAGCCACAGCACCACACACACACACACACACACACACACACACACACACACAGAGAGAGAGAGAGAGAGAGAGAGAACCTTTGTGGCGAGTTGCTTCCTGGGAGCTTTCCCTCCAGTGGACTTGCGAGCAGTTTGCTTGGTACGGGCCATCTTATCAACAAAGGTTGAATCTTATGCAAATCTGAAACATCAGAGTCAAAGGGAGATCTAAAAAGAAAATCTGGAGCATCAATACTTGACCCCACCAGGGTACAAACCATGAAAATCTACTCTCTTTTTTTCACTTCAACCACTATTACTGCCTAATACAGAAAATCATAACCTACTTTATAGTATCGACACTGAATTTTATTAGTTATCAAAAACTATACATTCTAGTATAAACTTGATACCATATACTGACAATACTGTAAATATATCTGAACTATATCAGCTTGTCAGATTCGAATACTTCCACATCCAAACCTAGATCTGATGCTTGGCCAAAACTTATATGCCTATAAACTCATTTTTACTCACACACACTATCAAAAAAATTGAACTGATCAACATTTTTCCAAATCAGCATTGCGGAATCATGTCTTTATGAATCTTTTTTGGGGGAAAAACACAGCTTTAGTTTCCAGCATCCCAAGTTACAAAGTCTTATTCACATACGATCCAACCCAAGTCGAACTGTTTGCCAACAAAAATGTGCTTGGGCACTTTGTACTATAAAGTATAAACTTATAATCTTTCCTTGATTTAAAATTTTTTAAGTATGAACTTTGCTTGGTACGTGTTTAAAGATAAGTGAAGGTAGAAGGACAGATCATGATATAGAAAAATCAAGATCAAAGTAGGAAAAAAAATCCTAGTAACAAGTTTGAATACCAAATGCATGATCATATGACATCACCAATTGTATAATCCACGCATATCATATCTTTTAATTTCAAGCAGCCAATGTAGTAAATCCAGATATATTTCATGATATATCGCAAAATACCCCATTTTTTCTCCTGTAACCGAAATGGAATATATGATGAATAATACTGATTTATTGAGATATAACACGAGATATAGCAAAATATCTCATCGTTTGGTGTCCCGAAATTTCACTAGAGATCAATACCTTTAACCTTAGCAGCAGCAGCAGAAAAAGTATAAAATATTGTCACAGAACAGCCAAACAGAACTTTTAGGCCAAAAATGCATAAGAGAGTCTCAAAAAGCACTCATCAAGATTGATTTTTTTTGACCTACAAGACTACAACAAACATTATTCTCGACATAGAAATATTCAAGCCGTTCTCAATACACCTTCTGGAATACTTTTACCGCATCCTTCTTGTTAGTCTTGTTCAGAAGAATAAGTAAAGGATTTTTGGGTTAGCACTCTACTGCATTGCCAATGACAACTAAGTCTAGCACTTCTATCAGGCACGCAGTTCTGGATACACATACCCATGTATACATGGTGATAGTGTCAGTCATTCCCCACTACCAAGAGTAATAATAAGTGTCACAAAAACATAACATCATACCATTACACATGGCTAAGCCTATCATTAAAAGAAATTACTACAACAAATTTGCATAGGAGCTAATGAGAAAATGGACATAATCATAGGCAAATGGGATTGGAAAAGCAATAACAGAAAATGGCCAAACTATGGCAATTCAAGCTTTGCAGGTCTTTAATCTCCTAAATAAATCCAGGCCATTGCCCACGAAGATCCACGAAAAGAAAACAGCCAAACCCTAACCCTAGTAGACTTTTAAGAACTACTACATGGCAAAGACAATTTACCAAGACTTGAACATAGTAACACAACTAAATGACTACCAAAACCTCTTCCAGAGTTACGGTTGTACCGCGGCTACCACCCAAGGAAAAAAGACTACCAGGTTAAGCCTATGGACAAAAACAATTACTAGGCCGAAATACTTCAAATGCTATCAAGGAACGTTGATATATTTCGCAAAATTCACAAGATATATCGGTTTTGCATCCCATCAAAATGAAATCACACCCCTGAAAACACACAGGAGCCAAGAAAGATCGCGATTGTTCACAAATTATAATGTGAATAGCTTTGTTGCCTGAATTTGTAAAAATTGAAGGCAAAGAAATTTTGATTGAGATGGAAATGATCATATGCTGTGCATCACCATGCGTACACGAAAGGGCTGGAAACTTGGTTTCAAGCAAGAAACAAAAAAAATTCCACAGAAAATTAGCAATTCCATTATTAGGTGGCTTCAATTCTCGATAGCGATCCAACCACAATATGTTCTGTCAAGAAATGGGCAGATAACATTGTCCACTAACAAGTACGGCAAAGATTGTTCAACAAGATCCAATCTTTCCATTGATTCATTCAACAACGCCCTCTGATTTCCTATTAAAACAGTTAAAAATAAATACTTCACCCCTAAATGTTCAACAAGATCCAATCTTTCCATTGATTCATTTCACAACCAAAAGCCCTAACCCTAGGTTTCGATCAAAAGAATTCCTTAACAAGTTAGCAAGTCGATCTTTAGGGGTCTTTAATTCCTCAACAAATAGCATTCAAACACTAACCCTAGGAAAAACCACCATTAAAGTTCAACAAGAACCCTAAATTTCAACAAGAACCCTAAATTTCATTCAACATCCCAAAACCCTAACCCTAATCAATCGAGATCCGAAGCAGGAGAGGCTGAAACACAACTACAGCGCCACAATTACTTAATCTTTTAGCTAATTATACCACAAATTTAAATCAATTAAATGAAAATATAAATTTTTTTGCAAATGATCGAAGTTCGTACCTCTAACGAGCCGAAACCCTGACGAGAACCGGAAAGGTCGAACCGGATGGGGATAGCGACTTATTTATAGGCCCTCCGGGTCAACGAGATCGCATCCTCGTGGACGATCAACGGCCGGTATGGATGCTCCGTGTGTCTCTTGAACTTGTGATTGGACGGCGATGATACTCTGTGGGTGTGTTTCTGGCTGCTCAAATCGACGGCTCGGATCTTCTGTTGATGTGGGATCTTGGATCGGAGACGCCTCAACTCTATCTTCCTATTGGCTGGCTGATATCTGGGAGAGTTTCGAGGATGACCCTCAGATAGATGTCTAAATGGGCCGGATTCGGGCAGGGCCTACCCCAAACCGTGAACAGCCCCAAGTATAATATTACTTCGAACATGGCAAGTCAGCCCGAAACAATCATATCAAGCCCAAACCTAGACCTGGCCCGAAGCAAACTTTTAGCATTGTTTAGGCCTAGGTCATCTTTTTATTTATGTCATAAAATCATTTTACCGGGGAAGAATGAGGGATAGTTTTGAAACTTAGGTCATGTTTGGATATGATTCTGATTATGGGATTCTTGGAGCCTGAAAACCCAAAATCCCAAAAAATTGTTCTGCAGCGCGAAGTCTCGATTTTGGGCTTCAGAAAAATGGCTCTGAGAAGTATATTTTTGGGCTTTCTGCAGAAGCACTTTTTGGGATCGGATTGTATCCAAACAGACTCTTAATTACCGGTTTAGATTCATTTGAAGGGAGGGATAAACATGAATGTCAAGGATTCATCCCCCCTCTCTTTTCCTCCTATTTTTTCTCTTTTAAATTTGACTTTTCAAACTTTAGGTACGGTTAGAGAGGAGACAGTTGTAGAGGACACATGTACCAAAATACAAGGACAGCTATTGGGCAGCCATACGTAATCACAGCCTGATACCCTCGAGCCTCGAGCCCTCAACCCTTTCTTCTCCTCTGTTCTTCCCCACTCAAGCCCCCTCCAAGCGATCACCTCTCTCTCAACCCTAATCTCTTCTCCACCTCTCTCTCTCTCTCTCTCTCTCTCTCTCTCTCTCTCTCTCTCTCTTCTCCTGACCTCTCACTTGTCTCCCTGGTCCACTGCTCTTGGAGTCGGTGGATGTTGCCCTGATGGATGCGATTGTCGCCTGCCACCGGCGCTCACGGAGCTACTCACAATTGCTCCTCTCTTTCTGGCCAAAGGTGTGGCGATGGACGTCGAGCTCCTCGTAATGGTCCAATCGACTGACGGTTCGCTCTCCCATCCTCAAAAGTAGTATCAACACTTGACCGTAGGGTCTCTCTCCCTCTCTTTCTCTCTTGGTTATTCTGATCTGTGGCTTCAGGTCCTCTGATCTTTGTTTTTTTTCTTTTCTGATAGGAAGTGATTCCACCGCACAAAATCGCAGGTCATCTCTCTTTCTCTCTCTCTCTCTCTCTCTCTCTCTCTCTTTTGGTTCTTTTGATCTGTGGCTTCAGGAGCATCTCCTCATTGATGCCTCCCTCTCATCTTTCCTCTCTGCCCGAGGATCGAAGAATCACACTCAGCCCTGATCGACTCTCTTCTCTTACCTCTTCAAGGTGGTATTCCTTCCCATCTCTCTCTCTCTCTCTCTCTCTCTCTCTCTCTCTCTCTCTCTCCCCAGCCTACCGACCAACGGTTCTTTGAAACTTTATATTTCCTTTTCAATTCCTTTTTTTGTAGAATATGATTCTCATTGATTACGAAACTATGAATCGAGTATGAGGAGATCGAGGCTTCAATCGTCGCCGCCTAGTTCGTTTATTGGCCACCCTATAGGCGATCAAACCGATGCAGCAATTGACGTCCACAAGTGGCATGAGGTCCTTAAGGATTTTAGGATTAGGAGCAACTCAGATCTTTGCTCTGAGGAAGAATCAATGCGGAGGACAAATCGAGATGGAGAAGGATCACTACTGGCATAGGTAGACCCCTTTTTCTCCTTCCCTCCTCTCTGATTTCTCTCTGGACTCAACTTGAAGTTTGTCCGGTGACAGCACAGGTAGACCCCTCTTCTTTCTTCCCTCCTCTCTGATTTCTCTCTGGACTTAACTTGAAGGTTGTTTCGTAATGCGCCCAAGCAAATCAGATCTTCGCTCGATCTGCATCCCACGTACAGACCAAATCATCCATCCTCTCGAATTTCTCTTTACATGTATGTTTAGTCTTTTTAACTTCTCCATGACCTTTCCTAGCCCAATGGATCGTTTATAATGTAGGGTTATGTGTAATCATACGTTTGTTATATTTTTCTTATTTCCATGATTCCAAACAAGCATTAGATCACATGTTGTGGACCTTATTGTGATAATAAAGCCATGGGCAGCCAAACAAGATATGTCACACATCCATGTCTACCATACCACACAACAGCTCCTTATTTAATGGCATTTTTATCTTTTTATTTAATAGTAAATTCATCTCTTTATATAATGACATTTTCTACTAGCGAAAAACTGATGCAAGATTTTTAAAATCTACGTAACTACACCAATATTGTTGAAAAATGACAGACAATGACCATCGTTTTTCAGTATGTCGTTTTTCAGTATGCCGTTTTTCAATGCCCATCGTTTTTTATCACTAAATAATATGTATTGACCGTCGTTTATTAAAAGAGAAACTTTACCCATTGTTTTTCCTCAAATTGGTGGTGTAAGACCAACCAACTTTTCTTCTTTTATGATGCAACATAAAAGATTAGATCATCTCAAAATGCATCATCTAGCCATGACTTTTTTGTTAATCAAGAATCTAAACCCATTAACCATTGACTAAAACCGATGCAAAATTTTCAAAATCCACTTAAGACAAACCAATTTTTTTTATTTTATGATAGAGCATAAAAAGATTGGATCATCTAGAATTCACGGTTCTTTAAAATATGATCATGGCTTTTGTTATAATTTTCATTGCTAGAAGAGGGAGAAATATGATCATGGTTTTTATGGTTGTTTGTCAAAGGTTTTGTATTCATCCCCTCTCTATGTGTATTCCATTTTAATGCTATTCAGCCATCCAGTTTTACACCTAATTCTGGTCATCTTGATGTGGCTATTTAATGTTACCTCCCTCGAATTATTGTTATCTCCTTCAAAATATTTTTGCCGCCCTTGAAATATCTTTCGTGGCCTCCAAAATATTTTTCGTGCCCTTGGGCACGGGATTTTCACTATCTACTATAACATGAGAAGGATGGTGTGAGGAACAATACTAGATTTTTGTTTACCGTACTTATTCATCTTGGCATATGTTCTTATGAATATATAAGTCAGGGAGGGCTCACTGATGGATGACGAGCTATCAAAAAACTTTCAATGGGATTCACAATGGACTATGGGATTTACAGATTGGTCCATTTTCATATTGTTTTGAAATTGTATGGTCTAAATCCTCTATCTAGTTTTTCTCATTATAAAGTCTTGGTTAGACGATTGGTGTTCTTATCGCCATATTCAGCTGATTATGTTGGATATATAATAGCTTATCTGAAGCTAGTTTTTTTATGGCATGAAAACTTTTTTTTTTGTAGGAAACTTGAGCTTATACAAATATCATCATTTTCTATGCAGCCATTTGTAAAAATCAATGAAAAGAATCATAACCTTCCTTTGACCTGCTGATGCGGGATTCAACGTTTCTTTGTTTTATGCTCCCATACAGTTGCTAAAATCCCCCCTTATAATCTTTGTAGATAACCAATCACATATCGTAGTAAATCAATACAAAAATTTGCAATTTCTTTTTTAATTTATTTTTCTTTGAATTTTTTGCATTATTAATAGTTGAGGATGCATGCCTTGGCAAGATTGAGGGGACCAAACGATGTCGATCGTGTTGCTATCACTGAAGATAGCTTGGATAATGACGACGAGTCCACTGTTGTTTGTATCGGTACCTTTGATTTATGTTATTCTCATTTTCTGATTTATTTTCATTACTTTCGAAGAAGATCAATACGAGATTTTTTTATTTATGTGTTTTCTCTTAGCTGCAGTCCAAACTGAGGACAAGAGGAAATGTCAGGACCACATGTGACCCCAATCAACTACAATTTGTTGATATAAGGTCTTTGATTGTTGTTGATAAGAAGAGTAAAAACATTGCTTTACAAGTTTTTTCATATTGGCCTTAGGGGCTTTCAGTGGGATTCATTGTTTGTTTTATGCTCGCATCCAGTTGCTGAAATCCTCCCTCATAATCTAAGTAGATAATCAATCACATCGCAGTGAATCAATACAAAAACTACAATGAATCTTTATTTTTTATGATTGTAGGGTTGTATGCTCACTTCCGCTGTGTGGCTAAATGTCACCTTCCATATTGGTTCCGTGTCAGTATTTCCCTTCAAATAGAGGTACCACTTCGGAGAAGACAAAGGCTTACCACCACTGAGAAGATCGAATAAATAAACCAAGTACAAGCAATCACACACGATATTCCAACAATGACGATCAATGGATTCACAAGAGAAAATGAATACAAAGGTAACACATATGTTTGTCCTCTACCAATTTTTCTCTCACTCACAAAGTGATACCCCCTAAAGAGAATAAATCCTGAATCCTTTCACCTCGAAGAATAAAAAAGAAAACCATTCTCATAACCTCAAACGTCTAATGGATCCTCTCCCACTTTTTTGATGATAGCTACCCTTTAAACCCTTTTAAAGCATTGATAAAATCTCTCATGTGTTACTAAGTTCATCCTAAAACCTCTTATTTATAGACACACATTCATATACAACTTGTATGAGGAATCACACGCAAAGTTATAGGCCAAACCGTCTCAATCACGTGCTGCCAGACTAGATTGTCCGCATGACCATGGGAGATCGTGCGCACGATTAGTCACTCTCCCGACTTTTCTGCCGATACAAGTCGTGCGCATGCCTATACTCTGTCTTCCGCCATTCCATCGTGCACAAACCTTAGACTTGTATATGGCATGTTTGGAGCCACATCTTCAACAATCTCTATATTGGTTTCAAACAAGATATGAGCACTTTCTCGAACACAAACTCTATATCTTTGAACAATGAATCCATCCCCTGATCATCGTCGTTGCCTTTGCCCCCATATCGGGAGCTCAATCACCGAGCTTGGTAATTTCTCAAGTCGTTAGACTTGGCTACTGGAACCCACCTCCTGATCATCCTCGCCCCTGAACGTGCTTCACATGCACCCTTGTTTTCTTTTTTAAACATTGTGTATGTGTCGCCGCTTATTCGGCTAATCTATATTAGCCTCTAACTAAGATCCCCTTCCTGATTATGGATGCTCCATTCCAAATCTTCATAACTCCAACTTGACCAGTGAACTTGCATCCAAGAGAATCTAGGCTGAAAAAAAAGACTAGATTTCCTCACCACCACAGAACAAGGCTGGCATTCTTGAGTGTCTGTACTCGCTCGTTAGACTGTCGAATATCCCCGACTTCCCATATCGATACCTTGGAGTCGTCAACTTGCCACCATCGCACTCTGCATACTTGTCGAACCATGCCCTGCGTGAACAAATATGATGTGTGGCCCAGCTATCAATTTATCCAGTCCTGATATGATATTGTATTAGTGGTAGCCATCAGAACGTCCCCCTCGTCGGATTCATTTAACGTGGCATAACCTGCGGATCCGTCATCCTTGGCAATTTTCTTGCCTTAGGATGACCCTGAGCAATCCGTTTTTGCTCCATCTTTTCACTTGCACTCTAGTCCATTGCCTGTCAACAACCCTGTTATAGTCCACGGCCCTTGCATCGCTCTGTGACATTGCCCGTGCCCATCACTCCCAAGTTGTCGCCTGTAGGGCAACGCTCGAACATCTTCCACACCCTACTGCACCGCAGGTGTACCCCCGACTGAGTCCACCACCACCACCACAATCGTTGTCATCTTTTTTTCCTATTGTCCATCGACAAGCACTGCACCCTGCTAAATAGCAGGAGTGGCCCGCGGACATACATGTCGCCACTGTGCCCGTCGATACTCATATCGCCCGTCGGTGATTTGCATCGGTGCCCGTCGACACCTCCACCACTTATCGGTGACTGAACACGTTGCCATCGGTGACTCCTATGCCATCGAGGTGCTCCACCTCGATTCAAGCACCCACATATATTCGTGCCATCGTGCTTCACCGCCAAGATCCATTGTGCTGGATAAGAGGTGCCTAGACCGCACCCTCCTCATATTCTCACCTTCGGTGTCTCAAATCGCCCCGAGGGATAAGGCGCTAGACAACAACCTCCCCCCTCGAAATATCCTCCGATTTCTTCGCCATCAAACTAACACCTCTGAATCACGAACGCCAAGCCTGGGCTCAGATACCAATTTATTGCTATCAGATCTCCATGCTGAACCTTGGCTTGATACCAATTTGTTGGTTTTGGATTTTCCACCGAACTTTGGCTCTGATATCAGTTTGTTGTGATCTAAGGCCCTCGTGCAGGGGAAGGAGCATAGAACACGATGCGTAAAGAACCACCTCGGAGAAGATGAATGCTCACCACCACCAAGAAGATCAAATAAATAAATCAAGTACAATCAAATCACACATGATATTCCGACAATGACGATCAATGTATTCACTAGAGAAAATGAATACAAAGAGAACACATAAGTTTGCCCCCTACCATTCCCTCTCTCTACCCACAAAGAGATACCCACCAAAGACTATAGATCCTACAGCCCTTCACCCCAAAAAACAAAGAAAAAAATCATTCTCGAAACCCTCAAGTCTCCAATGGATTCCCCTCAGGGGTGGACCTACGTTGGGGCGAGGGGGGACTCAAGCCCCCCCTGACTTTTGGAAGAAAAAAAAATCGGGTCTAACCGTCTAACCATCTCTTGAGAGTCCTGTTGTCCCGGTATATAGACCCCCGCCCCGGCCTTCAGCCCCCCGTAACCCCGTTTCAGTTCGATCGAAGAAAAAAAAAACCTAGCGGCCAGCGACGGATGCCTCTCTCGAATCCTGATCTCGGCGGCCAACGGCGGGCTCCCCTCTTCTCCCTCGGTGGCTGATCGTGATCTCGGCTGCTCTGTGGGCCTGCGGCTTGGTCGGACCATCTCCCTCCCCTCGCGGCTCGCGGCCCCCCTACTCTGCGGTTTTGCCCCCAACTCCCAACTCCCCAGTGCTTTCAGTTCCAAGCGGGCAAGCGGCGATCACCCTCTTCCTCCACCACGACGCCGTGACGCTGTCGTCCCCGCCTCCCAGGTCCGCTCGGCGCTCTCACCACTCTCCCTCAGTTCCTCTCTGTTTTGTACAGTTCCGAACCCATCTCTGATCTCTCTCTCTCTTTCTCTCTCTGCCGATTTTTTTTTTTTTAAGCTTGGTTCATATTGTTCAGTTGTTCTCAAAAGGAATTTTTTTTCTTCTTTGATACAAATTGTTCACTTGTTTTCTTTTTTTCTTTGATACAAATTGTTCTCAATAGGAAAAAATGTTCACTTGTTCGCAAATCACAATACAAATTGATACAAAAAAAAGTGGAAATTGTGATATATTTTTTTCATATCACAATACAAATTGATACAATAAAAAAGTCATTATATATATACAAAGGGAATTTGGGATCCTTTGGGAAAAAAAAAGAAAAAAAAAAGTAAGTTTTTTCTCATATCCTGTTATGATAGTTAGCTAGTTGCTCACATGGGCGGATCTAATAGTTGGCTTGGCTGGGCTATAGCCCGGCCGAGTTTTGAGAAAAACTAGCCTATGTTATTTTGTTTAATATTTCTTTATAAAGTAAAAGTTTTATTGTTGAGAAATCGAATTGGAATTTGGGGTTACGCCCCCGGTTGATCATATCTCTCTTGAATTGGAATTTGGGGTAGGGCAATGATTACCATGAATTCATTGTTGAGAAATCGAGATAAACTGAATTGAAAAAATAAATTGAAAAACATTTTCATAATGACCATTTTCCGAAAGGATCCTGAAGAAATTGAAAATTGGTTTTTTTTTCTCTCTATTCTTGAGAGATCTGAGCAAACGACCTCTCTAAAATTGATGTTTAATTTATTTTAAATGACATTTAATTGATTTAAAATGATAGAATCTACATATTTGTTGTTCTATGTAATATTAATTTGAATAATTTTTTTAAAAATTAACTAGGTATGGATAAGTTTTTGAAGAGAAAATCAGACCTTCCAAGTTTTAGTTTGGGACCTGATGACCGTATAGATGAAGTTCAATCTAGTGCAAAGCGAAGTCATGTCACTGGAGTTAACTTGAAAAATCTTCCAGCAGATACTGAATTACGTACTACAATATCTGATTATCATCATAATGACCAAAATATGATTCAAAGAGGATACATGTTAAGGGGTCCTTGTCAGTCTAATCATGATTTTTTCTTCAAACAATTTGAAAAACAGTCTCGACGATTTAACTATACGTGGTTTAATGAGTATGGCATTTGGTTAGAATATAGCATATTAAAGGATGCTGCATTCTGTTTGTACTGCTATCTTTTCAAAGAAAGCCATGAAGAGCAAGGGGGTAGTGATATTTTTGTGACAAAATGATTTTCTAATTGGAAGAAAAAAGAAAAATTTCAGGAACATATTGAATAATCTAGTAGTGCTCATAATCATGCCTCTTTGAAGTGTCTAAATTTATTAAACCAGAAGCAACATATTGAGACAGTTGTTTGTAAGCATACGGAAAAAGCACGCATAGAATATAGAACTCGTTTGGAGGCTTCAATAAAAGTAATTCGATTACTTTTGAAACAAGGGTTACCTTTTCGTGGCTATGATGAATCAGATGGTTCAAAAAATCAAAAAAAAATTCTTACAGTTTTGCAGTTTCTTGCTAAGAATAACAAAGATATTAATAATATTGTGTTAAACAATGCTCCAGATAATCTAAAGATGATCGTACCTAAAATTCAAAAAGATATTATGAGCATGTGTGCTATAGAAACTGTAAATGTGATCATAAATGATCTTGAAAATATATTTTTTGCTATTTTAGTAGATGAGTCTCAGGATATATCTATCAAAAAATAGATGATTATTGCTATATATTACGTGGATAAAGGTGGTTGTGTGGTGGAGCGTGTTATCGGATTGTACATGTTGCTGAAACAACATCTACGTCACTTAAAAAGGCGATTGATGAATTATTCTCCAAGCACGGATTGAGCAAATCAAAATTATGTGATCAAGGTTACGATGGTGTCAGCAATATGTAGGGTGAATTTAAGGGCCTCAAGTCTCTTATTCTCGATGAAAATAAATATATATTTTTTATACACTGCTTTGTCCACCAACTTCAGCTAACACTTGTTGCAGTTGCAAAGAATATTACAGGTCAATATACAATTTCTTTGACTTGCTCTTTGATATTATTACACTTGTTAGTGCCTTATACAAATACAAAGATACGCTTCAGGAGAAACATCTTGGTAAACTTACGAAAACAATAATTAACACTGGTGAATTACCTACAGGTCAAGGTCTTAATCAGGAGATTAGTCTGAAAAGGCCTGGTGACACACGTTGGAGATCACACTATAAGACATTAATAAGTTTTATTTATATATTTGTTATTGTAATTGAAGTACTGAAACTTGTTGATGAAGATGGGTGGTTTCGTGAACAAAAGGCCAAAGCGATGAGCTTAAGAGATTTCATAAAAACTTTTGATTTTATATTCAAACTGTATATGATGAGAAATATTTTAGGGATCTCGAATGGTTTGTCAAAGGCATTGCAAAGAAAGAAATAAGACATTGTGAATGCTATACATTTGCTCAAATTATGTAAATGAATGTTTCAAGAGTTGAGAGAGAATGAATATGATGCTCTTATTTTAGAAGTTTCATTGTTTTATACAAAACATGATATCGTTGTTTCTAATATGATGATGTATTTGCAGTACACGAACGGATGCGACAGGAAGATCAAATCATAAATTTATATCACTATCGTATTGAGTTGTTTTATGCGGTTATCGATATGCAATTCCAAGAGCTTGAAAGTCGTTTTTCTAAACCGAGTACAAAATTGCTTCTTTGTATGGCATGCTTAAATCCACTAAATTTATTTTCAGTCTTTGACAAGGGAATGTTACTTTGCCTCGATCTATTTTATAAAATAGAATTTTCTAATGTTGATATTTTGGCCCTTGAAGACCAGCTTGATATTTATATCATGGATGTGCGTTCAGATAGTGAGTTTTCAGGATTAAAGGGGATTAGTGAGCTTGCCAAGAAGATGGTTGACAAAAAAAAATATTTTATATCCATTAGTTTATTTATTTATAACTCTGACACTAATACTTCCAGTTGCCACTGTTACTGTTGAGAGGGCATTTTCTGTAATGCAAATTGTGAAGAACAGACTTCGTAATCGAATGAGAGATGAATGGATGAGTGATTCTTTGATCACGTATATTGAGAGAGATATTTTCAATAGTATCGATATGGAGATGATTGTTTAACGCTTCCAGAATATAAAAAGTCATAGAGGACAATTTTCATAAAAAGACTTTGTAAGTGATCCAAAAATGCTATTTTTTGTAATTGTAAGTGCCATATTTTGTTATGAATTTTTGCTAAGCAAAAGTTAATGAAGTTTATATTACTTTTTATTGTTTATGCCCCCCCTGAGAAAAAATTCTGAATCCGCCACTGATTCCCCTCCCGCTTCTTTGATGATGGCTACCCTCTAAACTGTTATAGAGCCTTGATAAAACCTCTATCGTGTTACTAGGTTTGTCCTAAAATCTCTTATTTATAGGCACACATTCGTATCTGACTTATAGGAAGAATTCTACGTGAAAATACAGACCGAACCGTCTTAATCGCGTGCTATTGGACGTGTGTTTGAAAAACACACAGCAACCAAATGTTTAGTCCCATATCGATAAGGGGAGAAATCCTCTACCGCTTTATAAGGGATTGCCCACTTCCCCCACTAGTCATTACAATAGAGGAGGGACTCCACTAGCTCACACACGCGCGCGCGTGCTTGCCGTGCCGTACCGAGCCGAGCCGGGCCGGGCTTAGGCTGGGCGGCGCGTGTGTGTGCGCCCGCGGACCCGGACACGATAGCACCTTCGAAATGGGCTAGTCCGCACCTGCCCTATTTTTGTTTTTTGCTTTTAAGTCCTCCACTATTTATTATTTTTTATTTGGGACACTAGCCGTTACGCGAGAAGCACTGCAGGCTAGCCGTTACGGACAGGCTCTCTGCGAGCTGTAACATGCGGGGTTAATGGGCTTAATCGCAGCCCATGAACCGCTCCCCTCTTTCAGCCCTCTATTAACTGCCCGAGGCCTATATAAGGCCCAGTGCAGCCATAGAGAATGTACAGTCCAAATATCAGAATTGTTCTCTAATTTCTGCCTCTCCCTCTCCCATTCTCTCGTGTTGTGGTATTGTGGTGCTGCCCATTTGCTCCGAGAATACTCCCTCTCTCGGATCAAAGCTCTGTTGCGGTCCTGCTTCCCTACTTCGAGAAGTTCTTCGTCGAGTCGTTGGGTTCCTGAAAGTATATCGAGGTTCACAAAGCCTTCTTGGAGTCGTGCCAACGAGAAGGAGGTCGCCTGACCGGGGTCATCGTATCTCCGAGAACCATTGCCACGAGACCCGCACGAAGGGGGCAATAAGGTTCTTGGGACAACGCCTAGCGTGCTTCGACAATCAGGCTAGAGTTTCTAACTCTAATTTCTTGCTATTAGTAGATCTATTGAAAAACGATTTGCATCTAATTCTAAATACTAAATAATTAGAGATAATTTAGATAGTCTACTTTTCTCTTTTAGAAAAGTTCGGCAAGGTGAATGACGGTTCCATAGAACCCGCTCTGCCTTGGGAAACAATTTCTAAAAGAAATTTATGATGTGCCTTTGCTTGCAAATATTAATTCCTAAGTTTGCTAGTTTAGGATGATTATTTTCCAACATTCCAAGAAACTTATTGAATATTTAATCGTTCATCATAGCTAAAAGAAATATTTATCATTTCCACTTGTGCTTACTAAAATAAATTGTTAGCTTTATTACATTTGTTATCGTAGATTGCTCATTAGTATTTAAAAGTTGCGCGGTAGTTATTACTTGTAAAATTATTTTCTACAAAAGTTAATTAGAAACATAAATTATAGAAAAGACTAAAAGTCGTCATTGGAATATTCTACTACCTACGGTGTCTAGAAAGGCTTGACAAACCGGTATTAAATTGCCCAAGGTAGCTTGGTATTTGAGCGAGCCTAGTGCTCCACCTCCTACCTGGAGCCCATCTGGTCGTTAGGATTTGGAAGTTTCATTTGGACTTCTGAAAGTCATACAGTGTGCTTTAAAATTGACAAAACTTATTTTTCAATCCTCATATTTCAACTCCTTACTTTGGTCCGAAAATGGCCTCACCAAACCGTGAAACCCTTAGTGCCAAACCCGAGAAGTTTGACGAGTCTAACTTCAAGAGGTGGCAAAACCAGATGTGATTCTGGCTAACCACACTTGGGTTATTATCAGCCATAGGTGAAACCGCACCAAGAGTATCCAATGGGTCTAGCCAAACTCGTCGTACCCGAGCCTCCACTTCTCAACCTGAAACTGAACCAACTTCTGGCATTCTCACTAGGACCCCAGAAGAAATCAACTACCATTGCCTTCATAGGATCCTAGGGGCATTATCTGATAGACTCTATGATATCTATTATATCATTCAAAACCCTAATGACCTATGGGATACCCTAGAGCGTAAATATGGCCTAGATGATGCTGAAGTAAAACGCTTCAAAGCGTCAGACTTTAACAGCTTCAAAATGGTTCACTCCAAACCCATGAATGATCAGATTTATGAGTTTGAGAATCTAGTCCAACACCTGAAGACGAATGGTTCCACTCTTGATGAAACCTTCCAAATAGCCTGCCTTATAGATAAACTACCTACTTCTTGGTCCGAGTTTTCTAAGCATCTAAGTCATACCCAAGGTGACCTAACCCTAACTCAAGTTCTAAACTCTATTAGAATTGAGGAGCAACATAGGCTCAGGAAAAAGGAATCTTCTGAATCCAAACCCAAGGTCAACAACATAGAGAGTCAACCATCCAAGCCATTCCAAAAACCTAGACATAAGTTCCAGAAGAAACCCTTCCACCCTAAGCCTAAACCATATACCAAGAAGCCCTACCATAGCAACCATAACCCAAACCATCCCAAGGACCAAAAGAAGGAAGGAATGCGTTGCTGCTACGTCTGCGGTCGGACTAATCACATAGCCAACCAATGCTTCTGCAAGAAGACAACACCACCTCCAAATCCAAGAAGGAATGGTCCAACGTCACCCGGCTCCCAAGTCAACATAGTGACCTCTGGAGCTGGCTCTTCTGGGACTGCTTTCAGGTCTGTTCTCTTCACCCCTGAAGTTAACATGACCTTTCAAGCATATGATTAGTGGATTGACACAGGAGCTAACATTCATATTTGCTCTGATCAATCTTTGTTTTCACCCTATCAGGTCTCAGGTGGAGGAGCTGTAAGCATGGGGAACAATGCTGAGGCTCGTGTGCTAGGGATAGGACGGATCGACCTGAA
The DNA here is from genome assembly GCA_947650365.1 of Chamaelirium japonicum. NCBI lineage: Eukaryota > Viridiplantae > Streptophyta > Magnoliopsida > Liliales > Melanthiaceae > Chamaelirium > Chamaelirium japonicum. The sequence continues at coordinate 85,132,865 of OX393549.1, forward strand.
GCTGACATCGAAGAAGACCTTAACTCTGCATGGAGTCCACCACGTTCTGGAGATTAGGAGAAATCTTATTAGTGGGTCTTTGTTAGTACAACATGGGTATAAGCTTGTGTTCGAGTCCAATAAGATTGTAATCACCAAGGGAATGAATTTTATTGGAAAATGATTTCTTTGTGATGGTCTTTTTAAATTAAATATTTTTAACCCTTCGTCTACAATTCTGAATATTGAGTCTTTGGTCACTTGGCACCAAAGACTAGGTCATGTGAACTATAATTCTATCAAGAACTCATGACCTTAAATATTATTCCTAAATCCGATACTAGGAATCTCGACAAGTGCGAGATATGCGTAGAAGCCAAACAACCTAAAAAACCCTTTAAAACGATCGATCAAGACTCCAAAATACTTGAACTAATTCACAGCGATGTCTGTGATTCTGGGAGAATCTTGAGAGGTGACAATAGATATTTTGTAACGTTCATAGATGACGCTTCAAAATATTACCACCTATACCTTATTAAGACTAAGGATGAAGTACTCAGTAAATTTAAGATTTATAGAGCTCAGGTTGAGAACCAATTAGACGAAAACATTAAGATTTTTAGGTCAGACCGAGGAGGGGAGTACACCTCAAATGAGTTAAGTGAGTACTGTGAAGACTATGGAATACTCCATGAAGTCACAGCTCCTTACACTCCCCAATCTAATGGTGTAGCGGAGAGGAAAAATAGGACCCTAATGAACATGGTCAATTCCATGTTACTAAGCTCTAGAGCGCCAAAGAACTTGTGGGGGGAAGCCCTAATGACGGCCTGTTTGATCCTTAACCGTATTCCCTTCAAACACAATGACTTGGCCCCATACGAAGTATGAAAACATAGAAAACCTAACTTAGAATATCTAAAAGTGTGTGGGTGTCTAGCTAAGGTAAAAATCCCCAATAATAAAAAGAAGAAGATAGGACGTAAGACTGTAGATGCCATCTTTATTGGCTATGCTTTAGACAGTAACACTAATCGATTTTTAGTATTTCTCTGAAATAAGCAAAATAGCCAATAATACCATAATCGAAGCTAGAGATGCCTCATACTTTGAAAATATCATCCCTTATAAGACTAGGATCAACACTAGGATTAATACCAATAACCAGGCCTCCAGTTCTAATCAGGTAACTCAGATCGAACCCGAAGTCCAATTAGAACCTGAAGACTAGACTGAACCGGTAACCCAAACCGAACCTAAGAGGAGTAAACATACCCGTGTAGAAAAAGTCTTTGATGATTTCTATGCACTTCTGGTGGAGAACTCTCCCTCCACCTATACAAATGCAATGAAGTCCATAGACTCACCCTTTTGTAAAGAAGCCATAGATAACGAGATCCAATCTATACTTCAAAACCATACTTGGGAACTCACCAATTTACCTCTTGGTTGCAAAACCATAGGATGTAAATGGGTGTTTAAGAAGAAGCTTAGACCCGACGGTACCATAGATAAATTTAAGGCACGACTTGTAGCCAAGGGCTTTACCCAAAACCTTGGGGTAGACTACTTTGATGTCTACTCACCTGTCGCTAGGATAACCACGATTAGGATCCTCATCGCCTTAGCTTCAATCTATAAGCTAGTCATACATCAAATGGATTTTAAGACTACTTTCTTAAATGACGACCTTAATGAGAAAATATACATGGACCAACCCGAGAGATTTACTGCACCTGGACAAGAGGGAAAGGTGTGTAAGTTAATTCGATCCCTCTATGAACTTAAACAAGCCCCAAAACAATGACTCATGAAATTCGATGAAGTTATCTTATCCTATGGATTTGATATCAATACAACGGATGAATGTGTATATCATAAAGTAGATGGTAATAATATTGTCATCTTATGTTTGTATATTGACGATATACTAATATTCAGTTCAAACATACAAATCATAAATGATATCAAGCACTTTTTGTCTCAAAACTTCGATATGAAAGATCTAGGACAAGCTGACGTTATTTTGAATACTAAGATCATTAGGAAGGACAATAGTTTAGTGCTATCCCAATCCCACTATGTCAAGAAAATCCTTAGAAAATTCTACGACCCCGATTGCTAACCGGTATCCACACCATATGATCCAAATACCTATCTGACAAAGAACACTAGACTTTTTAAACTACAGAGCGAGTATGCTCAAATCATAGGATCTCTAGGTTTTCTAGCAAACTATACTCGACCCGATATCACTTACGCGATAAATAGACTTAGTCGTTATACGTCTAACCCAAATGAATCCCATTGGAACGTGCTAGAAAGAGTTTTTAGATACCTTAAGGGAACCATATCATATGGTCTCCATTATAGTGGATATCCAGCTGTCTTAGATGGATACTCTGATGCTAACTGGATTAGTGACTCAATAGATATTAAGTCCATAACTGGTTATGTATTTCTACTAGGAGGTGGAGCCATATCTTGAAAATCTATCAAACAGATCGTTATAGCTAGGAGTACCATAGAATCAGAAATGATAGCTCTAGATACCACTAGCACAGAAGCAGAATGGCTTCGAGATCTCCTATATGAGATCCCATTGATAGAAAAGCCTTTACCGGCTATATCTATCTATTGTGATTGTCGATCAGCTATTGATAAATGTAATCAATAAAACGCTGATGTGAAAATAAATCGACATCTGAAAGTGAGACATAGATCTCTCAGATATAAGATAAAAAATCAAATAATTGCCCTAGACTTTGTTAGATCCGAAAAGAATTTGGCGGATCATCTAACTAAGGGACTCTCTAGGACAGTAGTCTTAGAATCGTCGAGGGGGATGTGATTAAGCCCATAAGAAAAATCACCGCAGTGGGAACCCAACCTCACAGAGGTTCAATGGGTAGAAACAAACTGTAGTAGTGATTGAAAATAAGGAACACTGAATAATGCTCCCGTCCCTATGACGTTAGTGCTTATTAAAAGCAAGGGGTATGATGAGTTTAAAACTCTTAATAAGTCCAAGACCCATGAGGCGAGGTGTCGCCTTGCTCACACCCCTATTAGGACTTACGTATATGTATGTCATTGTAAGGCCGCCACTCTGGGACCAGGGCTGCTCCCTAAAAACATACAAGAAAAGAAATATGCGCAAGGCCATTAATAGCGCAACCCACTTAGAACCATCGAAAACTATACTACGTGTACTACTTGTAGAAACCCGATAAATGAGGCTGGTTCAAGGCGTAGTCCACCAAGCCCTCACGGATGTATACAACTGTACTAAGTGGAGATTCAAGCCGGAAGATACCTACACCTACTGCGTAGTATAAGGAATCCAGCAAAGTCTTTTTACTGTACATTTTGAAAATTTTAAATATTTAGTGGTTTTAAACACATGTGGGGGATTGTTGGATGTGTGTTTGAAAACCATATAGCAACAAAATGTTTAGTCCCATATCGGTAAGGGGAGAAATCATCTACCGCTTTATAAGGGATTGCCTACTTCCCCCCACTAGTCATCACACTAGAGGAGGGACTCCACTAGCTCACACGCGTGCGCGTGCGTGCGTGCCGTGCCGTGTCGAGCCGAGCCGGGCCAGGCTTGGGCATGGGCTGGGTGGCGCGCGTGTGTGCGCCCGTGGACCCGGACACGATAGCACCTCCGAAATGGGCTGGTCCGCACCTGCCCTATTTTTGTTTTTTGCTTTTAAGTCCTCCACTATTTATTATTTTCTATTTGGGATACTAGCCGTTACACGAGAAGCGTTGCATGCTAGCCATTACGGACAGGCTCTCTGCGAGCTGTAACATGTGGGGTTAATGGGCTTAATCGCAGCCCATGAACCGCTCCCCTCTTCCAGCCCTCTATTAACTGCCCGAGGCCTATATAAGGCCCAGTGCAGCCATAGAGAATGTACAGTCAGAATATCGGAATTGTTCTCTAATTTCTGCCTCTCCTTCTCCCATTCTCTCGTGTTGTGGTGCTGTGGTGCTGCCCCTTTGCTCCGAGAATACTCCCTCTCTCGGATCAAAGCTCTGCTGCGGTGCTGCTTCCCTACTTCGAGAAGTTCTTCGTCGAGTTGCTGGGTTCCTGAAAGTACATCGAGGTTCGCAAAGCCTTCTTGGAGTCGTGCCAACGAGAAGGAGGTCGCCTGACCGGGGTCGTCGTATCTCCGAGAACCATTGCCACGAGACTCGCACGAGGGGGGCAATAAGTTTTTTGGGATAACACCTAGCGTGCTTCGACAATTAGGCTAGAGTTTCTAACTCTAATTTCTTGCTATTGTAGATCTATTGAAAAATAATTTGCATCTAATTCTAAACACTAAATAATTAGAGATAATTTAGATAGTCTACTTCTCTTTTTTAGAAAAGTTCGGCAAGGTGAATGACGGTTCTATAGAACCCGCTCTGCCTTGGCAAACAATTTCTAAAAGAAATTTGTGATGTGCCTTTGCTTGCAAATATTATAATTACTAAATAACCAATCGTTTAATATTAAGAACTTGATTAACTCCTAAGTTTGCTAGTTTAGGACGATTATTTTCCAACACGTGCTACCGGACTAGATTGCGCACACGACCTGAGGAGATCGATCGTGCGCATGACCAGTCGCTCACCTGATTTTTTTCTACCGATGCAAGTCGTGCGCACGATCGTCCTGTAAGGACACAAAACTTGCTGGGATCCATACCTGCGAGGATGCAGCATGTGCATATATACATTGCGGCCTCTATGGAGAGAATTCATGTATCTTCTATAGAAATTGAACTGGTAGGGTGGAGTTGAAACCGTGGCATAAGTTGCAACCACATCCTACCTAACCGTGAGCAAGCAGCCCCAAAGATGAGATTGCCCCAACCAAACTGGTTGAACCATGCAAATGGGTGACGCCGCGTCTACCGGCCGCCGTGTGGGCACCGCCTCCCTAGACTCAGCGGGACACGTCAACGGACGGGACCGCAAACGACCCTCAAGTCCTTAACACCACCTCATACGCATGCATGGATGACGTCATCATGCGGATGCCACACGGCTGCTTTCATTGCCGTTCATCGGATGCGGGTCAGAAGTTTGACAGAAGTCCTTCATGAGAGACGACTTTTAGTTGTAGGACAAGTAAATTTCAAAATATAGCTCAAGTCCCTCCTGACGATTATATACTAGGGGTGGGACTTGGGAGGGTTGAAGGGTAGGGGTGGGACTTGGGCGGGTCTGAACCGAACCCGACCCGCCCAACCCGAACAATGGACAAACATGGGCAAAGATGGTTAAAAACTTGGACGGTTTTGGACAAAAATAGATAAACCCGATTTCAATTTGGACGGGTTTGGACACCGATCTTCCCAACCCGAGGAATCCGAGGAAGTGACACACTAAAGTGGAATGCTTTAATAGCTTTTTTTAAGGAAATCAAAGACTGCCTATTTGATGTTGAATGATAAGAATTAGTTTGAAATACGTAAGGCTATGGGTTGGACTTTATGTTTTTGTTATGCAAATGAAAGTTTTTTTTTATCCAATTCAAAAATCTATTCGATTTTTTTTCCATCTATGTATATGTACAAGCATTTATAATTGGGCGACCCGCTTATTATTTTGCAAATTGGGCATCCCGAGCAACCCGAGGAACTAGAATGGGCAAGCACGGGTTGGGCGTCCACGGGTTCCTCAGGTTCCACGGGCAAGACGGGCAAAGTTTTGTGCAAGTCGGGTTGGGCATGGGCAGACCCTTAGCTTCAACCCGCCTAAGTCCCACCCCTATTGAAGGGTCTGCCCATCCCCAACCCGTCTTGCACAAACTTTAACCCGTTTTGCTCGTGGAACCCGGGGAACCTGTGGAAGCCAAACCCATGCTTGCCCATTCTAGTTGCTCGGGTTCCTCGGGTTGTCCAATTTGCAAAATAATAGACGGGTTGATCAATTAGGTTGAAATGCTTATGTACGTAAATAAATGGAAAAAAATCCAACAGATTTTTGAATCGGATAAAAAAAATCATTGAATTGCATAACAAAGACATAAAGTCCAACCCATATCCTCACATTAACGAATTCTTAGAGCATCTCCAACCGGCTCTGAAGCTCGGAGCCCTTAGTGTGTCACTTTCTCGGGTTGGGAAGATCGGTGCCCAAACCTGTCTTAATTAAAATCGGGTTGATATTTTTTTGTCCAAATCTGTCCAAGTTTTAAGTAGCTTTGCCATGTTTGTCCATTGTTCGGGTTGAGCGGGTCGGGTTCGGATCAGACCCGCCCAAGTCCCACCCCTATTATATACTCTTTCAATGTATACTCAAATGTATACTTACAAGGACCTTAGTTAATATATCAAAATAGTTAAGGACCTAGGCCTAATTTGCTGTAAAACCATCAAGAAAAGAAAAAAATAAATCAAGAAAGTAATCAAATTTCTCCTTCATTGTAGATCGACAGCTTTCTTTTAACATCAAAAAAAACAAAAAAGAGACGACACGATGATGATTAGTAGAGAAAGAATGGCCTATGATCCGAACAAAACCCTCCCCAGCTTCAACCAAAACCTCCCTTTCTTCTTTCCCTCTGCACTCTGATCCTTCCCCTCCTCTTGCTTCTTTCTGTCCGGCGATCGGCACTTCGCCGCCGGACCCGGTCCTCCCGCCGACCTGCCGCCGCAGATGCACCCGCTTAGAAGAGGCAGCCGGGCCGCCGCGGCTCTGCGACCCTGGGGGGGAGAAGGCGTGGTGGCGGCGGTGGAGAAGTCGGAGCTGTCAGGCGATGAGGAGGTGGCGGAAGAGCAGTACGAGGAAGCGAGGAGCTGGGAGAGCCGGTCCCGGAGACAATAGGGGCACACCCCCCCGGACTGACTGTGTATCGGGTGGCTCCTGCATCTTTTTTCCCTCTCTGGACGCCCCATCTCTCTCTCTAACTCTCTCTCTCTCTCTCTCTCTCTCTCTCTCTCGTGATTGCATGGACTTGGGTTCGTCTCCGGCTCCCCCTCCCCCCGGGGTCTCATGAACCCGGTGACGGGGCCCACGGATGCATGCATGGGCTAAGGAGTCGTTGTTCGGGTCTGACTCGGACCCCGTCCAACTCGCGTTGGGACTTCGTGTCCGGCACGACGGCCGACCCACGGAGGCGTCGATGGGGGGCAAATGCACCTGTGAGTATGTGAGTCTTAACGAAAATTATAGGAGCTCCTAATTGTCACTGTCACATAGAGAAAAAATTAGGAAACGGTGATTGAAGAGCACTTCAATGGACTCCTAAATGTCTTTTCTATTTTATAATTTTTTTTTGAAAATATTTTTTATTTATTTTTTTAGGACTTTTACAACAGGGTGGTTCGAGAAAGCATCGATTATCGAAGACAAGGGATGTTCGTTTTACTCAAACCGGGGTGCCCACCATCCAAATTAAGTCCATTGCTCCTCTCGTCAGCCCTAGTGAGAGCAATAGGGAAAGTACATATAGGGATGCTATTTAGAGATCGCTGACTTTGGCATAAACCTTGGGACACTTTCGATTAAAAATCTAGGTCTCCCTTTCTCTGCTTCCAAAGTGAATCGAGTGATGTTCAAGCCTCTAGTGGACAAGGTAGTCAGAACCATTGATTGTTGGGCCACCAAGCACCTCTCCATTAGGGGCAGACTCGAGCTCATCAAGTTAGTCCTCCAAAGCTTTACCTATTATTGGGTGTCAACTTTTGCTGTATCGGGGTCGATTCAAAAGCCAAGGTGGAAAAACTTAAGAGAAACTTAATTTCTATGGCAAGGCTCGAGCACTCATGTCAGCTGGGCAAGGATGTGTAGACTAAAAGATGAAGTGGTTTGGGCTTGAGAATATTGAGAGACATATCAAAGGCGAGCTACTGGCCTGAGCTTGAGATGGAAGATCATTAGCGATGAAATCAATATGTGGACCAAGTGGATGAAGGCACGCTACCTAAAAAATTTCAGCTTTTGGGAAGCTTCATGATCTTCGAACTACTCACCTGTGTGGAATGAGATATTTCAAAGTAGAGATAATCTCAAAAAGAATATGAAGTTCCCAATCGCAGCTGATTCACAACTAGCAAGACTTTTGGTTCGACACTTGGATCGGGATCAAGTCCGGCTAAAATAGTGGGCAAACAATCGATGAGAGATCAAGGTATGAGAGGAGTCAAAGTTGCGGGCTGCATTAGTGAAGGCCGTTGGAATTTACCAAGACCGGTAAACAACAGAAATTTAGATTTATTCGACAGAATCTACGGTATGGAGGTGTCGTCACCTGGGCTTAAAAACAAGGTGCAGTGGATAGCTTCAGCAAATTAGGTTTTTAGTTTTATTTTTGCTTGGCAGGCCATGCGAAATCAGCACCATGAAGTTGTATGGAGTAGATTGATTTGTAAGCAACTTGTGCCATTAAGAAAGGCAATTGGATCTTAAACCGACTAGCCAAGCTCGATGTTTTGCAAAAACAAGGACTACAAATTGCTAATAGGCCGGTGTTCATTATGCAGAATAGCTGAAGAAATAAGAGACCATCTATTTTTCCAATGTTCGGTTTTGAGCTACATCTGGAAGCAAATCAGCGTAAGCATGGAGATGCAATTCATACCAAATGAGAAATATTCCAGTGAACTACTACAAAGGATCAGTATAAAGGGAGGCGTGAAGCACCTGAAGGGCAAAATCTCCTGAGCCTCCTTAGCGCGCACAGTCTACACACTATGGATGGAAAGAAATGCTTGTATCTTTAAAGATAGGGACAACTCCAACCTTCAAATTATGCATGGGATCTACTCCTCAATTGGGTACACTGTTTGCTAGAGCTAAGAGCACTACCACCAAAGAGAGAGATATAGTAGTTTTGTTAGCTTGGAAAGATAAACTCAGATGTCACTACAAGAAAAGACATATTATGCAACATATTTGAGCATCGCCAAAAGTGATCATATTCATCGCGAAATATCTTTTGTGACGCATCAAATTGCGTCGTCAATACGTCGCCTATTCTCCATCTGAGAATACTTTCTGCGACGCGATAAAAATGCATCACCGAAAGTTTTACCAACCGCGACGCAATAAGCGTCTCCAATTGAAACAAAAAACATCGCTGAAATGATCTCCCACGTCGCAAAAACAACTAATTTAAGCTTATATATAGAACATTTAGCGACGCACCGTATGCATCGCCAAAAGTAAAAATATTTGGCGACGTATGTAATAGCGTCGCCAATAACTTCTAGCGAACAAATAATAGCGTCGTAGAATGCATACTTTGGCATCGTATAATGTATATATTTAGCGACATAATAATTGCATCGTCAAATTTTATCCATTGAGCCAAATGTGTACATTAGGGATTATAGTTATCGCGCCACATAATATACACATAAAGTAACGTAATGTATTACATGCGTCACCAAAAGTCAAATTCTTAATATTATTTGGTAAAATATGAATTTTTTTTCATGAAATCTTTATACACATGCATTCATCTATACACATTTTATTGAAAATAAAAGTACACAAGTATTAATTTAAACTCAATTAAAGTCAAATAAAAAAACTAAATTATTCTTTTAAGTACACATGTTTATCCATACTCGTTTCTATTAAGGATCAATAACATAAAATCAACATCCATAACATCAACTGAAGGAAAAAATTGTCTTTGAAGATGATGCCATATCTTTTTTGAAATGTAAAATAAAATGGTAGAAACTGATGGCTAAAACATGATCCGTTCGCAGGCCAATGAAGTCAATCGTCCATCTATATAAAAAAAAAGAAATAATAACAATTAGTTTTCCATGAAGTAGTTAAGTCACTACAAGAAATAGGGTCTTTACCGACGGACATTATCATCACCGTCGGTAATAATACACTTTTTACCGACGGTTACAATAATATCCGTCGGTATTATAACTTCAATTTTTTTAATTTTCTTTGCATATTTATACCGACGGTATACATATTTACCGTCGGTAATATAATTATTACCGACGGTTACATATAAACCGTCGGCAAAATGTCATCGTCGTGATATTTTACCGACGGTAATTGTATGTCCGTCGGTATAACCAATGTTACCGACAGCCATAATATCTCCGTCGGCAATATACCGACGGTAATAAAATGTCCGTCGGTAAAAGTGTCCCGACGAAACTCAGTGTAAAAACCGAGCCTCTGGAAAAAAATAGGAGGTTGAGTTTCGTCGTGCTATTTACCGACGGGCGTTAAAGTTCCGTCGGTATAACTAATTATACCGACGGTATTTATATGTCCGTCGGCACAATACCGACGGTAATTTAGTTTCCGTCGGTAAAATGTCCCGACGAAACTCAGGGTGCCAAACCGAGCCTCTGGAAAAAATTGAACTTGTGCTTTCGTCGGGATTATACCGACGGAATTTATATATCCGTCGGTACAATATCGACGGTAATTAAAGTTCCGTCGGTAAAATGTCCCGACGAAACTCAGGGTGCCAAACCGAGCCTCTGGAAAAAATTGAACTTGAATTTTTGTCGTGGAGTTTTACCGACGGATTGTTATTTACCGTCGGTAAAAAAATTAGTTTTACCGACGGAAGCTAAAATGTCCGTCGGCAAAAACCCTGTTATATAACCAAACAGTCGAGGTCTTCTTTGATTCTTCTGTTTCGATCTCTCCGGCGCGCGCCCCTCTCTCAATCTCTCTCTCTCTCTCTCACCGACCCGACCCCCCGGCGACCCCGTCCCCCTCCGGCAGCCCCGAGATCCCCTCCGGCCACCCATCCCCCTCCCGGCCACCCATCCCCCTCCCGACCTCCGCCCCTCCCCGGCCTCCCGGCCCTCTCTCTCTCTCCCCCGGCCTCCTCCCCCCCTCCCCGGCCTCCCTAGCCTTCCCTCTCTCTCTCTCTCTCTCTCTCTCTCTCTCTCTCTCTCTCTCTACTTCCTCCCCTCACCTGTCTCTCTCTCTCTCGATCCCTTGCACCTCCGGCCGGCCACCCATCACCTCCCTTGCACCTCCGGCCACCCCTCCGCTTTCTCGCGCCACCGACTGCGACACCAGTGCTCCTCCTCCTTCTCGAGGCCTGCCGACCATCGCTGGTGAGCTCCTCCTCCTCCTCCCTTTCCCCCTTCGGTTAATTTGTGGTAATATATATATTAACCTGTCGCATGTCAGTCAGACATAGTCCCGACTTCAAGCAATTATAGACAGTGACCCTAGCATCAACGTTAATTACCAAATCGGGTAAACCTTTTTATTTATTTTGTTTTTTGGTAGATTGAAGTGGGGAGGTCATCGCCGGACCTCCAAGAGGCGCCACATGCCCACACTAATAGACCGCCCACACTCAGCCCGAAGGTTTTTTCCGATTCCGCTCAACCCAATTGACGTGACAGCGTGCAACTGGTGGTGTAAAAGATTTAAATGTCACTAGTAGGTTTCAGCCACCAATTGTATGCTGTCAAGTTAATCATGCTGGCGGAATAGGAAAAACCTTAAGGCTGAATAGCATTTCTCTAATTCTTATGGCTCCATTTGTTAAGGGCTAAATATTTTGATAAGTACTTTGTCAAGTATTTTAGAATTATGTAATAAATGTTTCATTTGGCTTGAAGTACGTATCTACCATGGTGGTAAATATTAGGGATTTTTTTGTTCAAAATATTATTAATTTTTTAATTGAATAGTGGTTTATCAGAAGTATTTAACACACTAGTGCTCTAACAGCCATGTGACAGATTAATTAGTGCCGTAAAGTGGTGTCACGTTATTCGCCGAGTCGACTCGAAACTCGGCCGAGTCGACTCGACTCGGCTGAGTTTCGATCCGACTCGGTCCAAAACTCGAGTTTCGATCTGACTCGGTTGAGTTTCGATCCGACTCGAGTTTGTCGGGTTTTAGCCGAGTTGTCGTGTGTACTCGACTCATTAAGGTTTCGAGTCGAGTCGAGTTTTCGTGTTTTAAAACATTGAATTTTATCCTATCAAAACTGAATTGAATGGGGGAATGGGGGGCAAAATGTAGTTTTTAGACTAGGGTGAGCGTCGGTTTTGTCGGTCGGTTTCGGTGTGGGTTTTGTCGGTTATATTTTTTTCGGTTTACGAAAAATCAAAACCGAAATCGAAACCGAAACCGAAACCGAAATAGTCAGTTTTTGTCGGTTCGGTGTGATATGAGGTATGCTAAAGCCATAAATCTACTCGAGCGACAGAGAGAACCGTCAGACCCCAAGTGTTTACTTGATGAGGCTCCCTGACTTGTTGACTTACTGTCGCATAACTTTGGTGCTATGCCTAGCATTCGAACTATCAGCAGTTCAAATGCTGGCCAGCAACCCTAGGTTTACTATGTGACTAGTCTACTCATCATAATACACTCATCCATTAGGGATGTGGATGGCCTGTAGAAGTTTTGGTTCGGTGTTCCATACCCGGGAACCGAAACCGAAATTGTGCGGAGTCTTATAACATTGTTTGAAATTATATGTCAGGTGTTGTATAGCCAGATAGACGAAGATGTCTTCGATCGATAAGAGTTGGATGCGTAATTCGAATCGCATGAGCCAAGAGTACAGAGAAGGAGTCAGGAAATTTCTGGATTTTGCATTTGAGCGTCTTGCACCGCTTGATGGAAAAATTGTGTGTCCCTGTATAGACTGTGGAAGGGTGATTAGGAAGGTTCGAGAGGAATGTGAGGTTGATCTGGTAATGCGTGGCATTGACGTTACCTATACCCGTTGGTTCTCGCACGGTGAGGAGCTAGATGCAGTCCCCATGGCAGCTCACGGTGAAACTTCAAACACAGTGATCGCTGATGATAATATTAATACAGACGATGACGATGACATGCAGGGTATGATACATGATTTGCAAGGTGGAATAGGCACGGAAACACCGTCAGGTGATCAGCCCAATATCGAAGCGGACAAGTTCTACAGATTGCTTAAAGATGCCGAACAACCTCTATACCCGGGGTGTGAGAAGTTTTCAAAACTCTCTTTCACTGTAAAGCTTCTTCATTTGAAGTGCCTCAATGGTTGGAGTAATAAGTCATTTAATATGTTGGTAGAGTTGCTGAAAGAGGCTTTTCCTATGGGTGAGACAGTACCGAAATCATTCTACGAGGCGAAGAAGACAATTAAAGATCTCGGTCTGGGTTATGAGAAAATTGATGCATGCGTGAACGATTGTATGTTGTACCGGAAAGAGTACGAACATGCGCGGTCATGCCACATATGCGGAGCAACGAGATATAAAGAGACGGATGCCGAGTCTAGTACCAGTCGAAGGAAGAAAAATGTATCTGCAAAGGTTCTCCTATACTTCCCGCTCAGGGACAGGCTTCAGAGGTTGTTTATGTCATCGAAGACTGCTGAGCACATGAGGTGGCATGCACGAGAACGTACAGATGACGGGATTATGAGACATCCGGCCGACTCTCTGACGTGGAAAGATTTTGATCATACATATCCTGAATTCGCATGTGAAGTTCGCAACGTCAGGTTAGGGCTTGCTAGCGATGGCTTCAATCCCTTTGGGAATATGAGTGTGTCGTACAGCATTTGGCCAGTTGTCCTAGTTCCATACAATTTGCCTCCCTGGATGTGCTTAAAAAAGCCATACACAATGCTCTCCTTGCTCATTCCCGGACCCAGGTCGCCTGGTAATGATATTGACGTTTACTTGCAGCCGTTGATTGAGGAGTTGAACGAGTTATGGGAAGTTGGGGCCGATACGTATGATGCCTCGTTGCGCCAGAATTTTCGGATGCATGCGGCACTTCTATGGACCATCAACGATTTTCCTGCATATGCCAACTTATCCGGGTGGAGTACTAAAGGAAAATTGGCGTGCCCTACATGCAATAAGGAGACAGATTCATTACGATTGAAGAACGGAGGCAAGTTCTGTTATATGGGCCATCGAAGATTCCTTGTTGACGGCCATAAGTGGAGGCAGAACAAAAGAGCTTTCAACGGCAAGAAGGAACTTGCAAAGGCCCCGGAGCAGCTTTCGGGGGTAGAAGTCTTGTGCGAATTGGATCAGCTTGATGCCGTGGCACTTGGAAAAGGTAAAAAGAAGAGAACGCATGAAGATTCTACGCGTGAGCATAACTGGAAGAAGAAGAGTATTTTCTTTAAACTACCGTACTGGAGCAGCCTACTCTTGCGGCATAACTTGGATGTCATGCATATTGAGAAAAATGTGTGTGACAACATTATAGGAACACTGCTGAATCTCGACGGTAAGATGAAGGATAATCTTAAATCTCGTCTCGATCTTAAGGAGTTGGGCATCCGAAAATCACTTCATCCCCAAGAGATTGGGGATAAGTATGTGTTGCCAGTTGCATGCTACACCATGAGCTCACAGCAAAAGGCAGCCTTATGTGCATTCCTACGGTCTGTGAAAACGCCAGACGGTTATTCTTCGAATATCGCACGATGCGTGCAAGAGAACGGCCGGAAGTTGTCTGGATTAAAGAGCCACGATTGTCATGTTCTTATGCAGCGATTGTTATCTCTTGCTATACGTGGGAATTTAACCGAAGAGGTGTCCGGTCCGTTAATTGAGCTCAGCACTTTTTTCAGACAGTTGTGCTCGAAGGTACTTAGAGTGGACCAACTTGAACAGATGGAGAGGGATATTGCGCTCACATTGTGCAAGTTAGAGATGATATTTCCACCTTCATTCTTTGATGTCATGGTGCATTTGACCGTTCACTTGGCAAATGAGGCCAAACTCGGCGGCCCAGTTCATTACCGGTGGATGTATTTTATCGAGAGGTAATCGTCTCGTCTCATTCGCACAATGTATTTGATCGTTCTTGATATATTCATACAAATATTTTTTTCTCAAATTAGGTACTTGCGAACATTGAAATCATATGTTCGTAATAAAAGTCATCCGGAGGGATCAATTGCTGAAGGATACCTAGCAGAAGAATGTCTAACATTCTGCTCAAGATACCTACATGGTATAGACACGCGATTCAATCAACTTGAGCGGAACTATGACGGTGGTCCAATAGACTTCGATGGGGGTCTGTCTATATTTGCCGAAATGGGTAGACCTGTAGGAGGAGGCAAAACCCGTCGATTGTCTGTAGATGAGATTCAACAGGCACATATGTATGTGTTGCGCCAATGTGATGAAGTGTGGCCATTCATTGAGTAAGCATTTTACGATCATTTACTCATTCTTTCAGTCCATTCATTAAGTATATGTGCTAATTATAATCTAATTCATAACCGGTAAAACAGGAAGCATAAAGCCATCATTAATAATCGGGGTATTCGAAATGCTCCCCAAATTCATGATCGTGAATTCCCATCGTGGTTCGAGAAACACGTAAGTATTCACATCATTACTGAATTTCATTGACATCCATTACCGAACAATAATTATGTGTTCATATCATGAATGTCGTGTGGTTATTATAGGCACAGGAGCTGCACGACAACCACGATCCGCTGATGAATGAGGATCTCTGGCGCTTATCTTGTAGTCCTTTGCAAGACGCAATATCGTACGATGGTTATATCGTGAACGGTTATAGATTTCGGACGAAAGATAGTGAAAAATCACGAAGAACCCAAAATAGTGGGGTTGTCGTCAACGGTGAGCAAGAAGAATTAGAAAATATCGACTTCTACGGCGTCCTCAACGAGATTCTCGAGATTAAATTCCTTGGCCAAAATCGGATCGTATTATTCAAATGCGATTGGTATGATGTTAATAATCGCGGGACTGGTTATAATGTCGACAAATACGGTTTTATCAGCATCAACACTGCCAAGAGATTGAATACCCAATATGAAGATCCATTCATTCTTGCCTCTCAAGCGCAACAGATATTTTATGCACCGGATAATACCTCTCTAGGTTGGCAAATTGTAGTCAGGTCACCACCCAGAGATTTTTACGACATGGGAGACAAGGATGCGGGGGTCATCGATGATGATTTGGATGCATACCAGAATGATGAGATAATCATTGTCGACGCAGTGCACGACGAAAATGAAGATGTTGACAATATAAACTGGACAGCGAATGCAGATCAAATAATAGAAGAGGGAAGCGATGAGAGTGACAGAGATGAGACAGAAAATGACTAGACCGTATGTAAATCAAATTGTTTCATATTTAAATCATACTGTTTCACCGATTCATATGTAAATCATACCGTTTCATATGTAAATCATACCGTTTCACCGATTTACGATCCGACCGATTCACCGATTTAGAGTCTAAGAGTTGGAAAATCATAAGTTAGCGTGTTTCGGATATGAAATAGGTTTCGATTCGATCGGATCGTCATCGGATCGGCATCCGATAATTCGAAGTTGGAATTATTCCGTATTTCGGACTTGCGAGCGGGTTCTAATT
Organism: Chamaelirium japonicum; assembly: GCA_947650365.1. Classification (NCBI taxonomy): domain Eukaryota; kingdom Viridiplantae; phylum Streptophyta; class Magnoliopsida; order Liliales; family Melanthiaceae; genus Chamaelirium; species Chamaelirium japonicum. The sequence goes on from OX393549.1 coordinate 85,149,196, forward strand.
GGATATTTGACCAATTTACGCTCCGATTCACCGATTTAGAGTCTAAGTGTTGGAAAATCATAAGTTAGCGTGTTTCGGATATGAAATAGGTTTGGATTCGATCTGATCGTCATCGGATCGGCATCCGATAATTCGAAGTTGGATTTATTCCGTATTTCGGACTTGCGAGCGGGTTCTAATTGGATATTTGACCAATTAACGCTCCGATTCACCGGTTTAGAGTCTAAGTGTTGGAAAATCATAAGTTAGCGTGTTTCGGATATGAAATAGGTTTGGATTCAATCCGATCGTCATCGGATCGGCATCCGGTAATTCGAAGTTGGATTTATTCCGTATTTCGGACTTGCGAGCGGGTTCTAATTGGATATTTGACCAATTTACGCTCCGATTCACCGGTTTAGAGTCTAAGTGTTGGAAAATCATAAGTTAGCGTGTTTCGGATATGAAATAGGTTTGGATTCGATCCGATCGTCATCGGATCGGCATCCGGTAATTCGAAGTTGGAATTATTCCGTATTTCGGACTTGCGAGCGGGTTCTAATTGGATATTTGACCAATTTACGCTCCGATTCACCGGTTTAGAGTCTAAGTGTTGGAAAATCATAAGTTAGCGTGTTTCGGATATGAAATAGGTTTGGATTCGATCCGATCGTCATCGGATCGGCATCCGGTAATTCGAAGTTGGAATTATTCCGTATTTCGGACTTGCGAGCGGGTTCTAATTGGATATTTGACCAATTTACGCTCCGATTCACCGGTTTAGAGTCTAAGTGTTGGAAAATCATAAGTTAGCGTGTTTCGGATATGAAATAGGTTTGGATTCGATCCGATCGTCATCGGATCGGCATCCGGTAATTCGAAGTTGGAATTATTCCGTATTTCGGACTTGCGAGCGGGTTCTAATTGGATATTTGACCAATTTACGCTCCGATTCACCGGTTTAGAGTCTAAGTGTTGGAAAATCATAAGTTAGCGTGTTTCGGATATGAAATAGGTTTGGATTCGATCCGATCGTCATCGGATCGGCATCCGGTAATTCGATGTTGGAATTATTCCGTATTTCGGACTTGCGAGCGGGTTCTAATTGGATATTTGACCAATTTACGCTCCGATTCACCGATTTAGAGTCTAAGTGTTGGAAAATCATAAGTTAGCGTGTTTCGGATATGAAATAGGTTTGGATTCGATCCGATCGTCATCGGATCGGCATCCGATAATTCGAAGTTGGATTTATTCCGTATTTCGGACTTGCGAGCGGGTTCTAATTGGATATTTGACCAATTTACGCTCCGATTCACCGGTTTAGAGTCTAAGTGTTGGAAAATCATAAGTTAGCGTGTTTCGGATATGAAATAGGTTTGGATTCGATCCGATCGTCATCGGATCGGCATCCGGTAATTCGAAGTTGGATTTATTCCGTATTTCGGACTTGCGAGCGGGTTCTAATTGGATATTTGACCAATTTACGCTCCGATTCACCGGTTTAGAGTCTAAGTGTTGGAAAATCATAAGTTAGCGTGTTTCGGATATGAAATAGGTTTGGATTCGATCCGATCGTCATCGGATCGGCATCCGGTAATTCGAAGTTGGAATTATTCCGTATTTCGGACTTGCGAGCGGGTTCTAATTGGATATTTGACCAATTTACGCTCCGATTCACCGGTTTAGAGTCTAAGTGTTGGAAAATCATAAGTTAGCGTGTTTCGGATATGAAATAGGTTTGGATTCGATCCGATCGTCATCGGATCGGCATCCGGTAATTCGAAGTTGGAATTATTCCGTATTTCGGACTTGCGAGCGGGTTCTAATTGGATATTTGACCAATTTACGCTCCGATTCACCGGTTTAGAGTCTAAGTGTTGGAAAATCATAAGTTAGCGTGTTTCGGATATGAAATAGGTTTGGATTCGATCCGATCGTCATCGGATCGGCATCCGGTAATTCGATGTTGGAATTATTCTGTATTTCGGACTTGCGAGCGGGTTCTAATTGGATATTTGACCAATTTACGCTCCGATTCACCGATTTAGAGTCTAAGTGTTGGAAAATCATAAGTTAGCGTGTTTCGGATATGAAATAGGTTTGGATTCGATCCGATCGTCATCGGATCGGCATCCGATAATTCGAAGTTGGATTTATTCCGTATTTCGGACTTGCGAGCGGGTTCTAATTGGATATTTGACCAATTTACGCTCCGATTCACCGGTTTAGAGTCTAAGTGTTGGAAAATCATAAGTTAGCGTGTTTCGGATATGAAATAGGTTTGGATTCGATCCGATCGTCATCGGATCGGCATCCGGTAATTCGAAGTTGGATTTATTCCGTATTTTGGACTTGCGAGCGGGTTCTAATTGGATATTTGACCAATTTACGCTCCGATTCACCGGTTTAGAGTCTAAGTGTTGGAAAATCATAAGTTAGCGTGTTTCGGATATGAAATAGGTTTGGATTCGATCCGATCGTCATCGGATCGGCATCCGGTAATTCGAAGTTGGAATTATTCCGTATTTCGGACTTGCGAGCGGGTTCTAATTGGATATTTGACCAATTTACGCTCCGATTCACCGGTTTAGAGTCTAAGTGTTGGAAAATCATAAGTTAGCGTGTTTCGGATATGAAATAGGTTTGGATTCGATCCGATCGTCATCGGATCGGCATCCGGTAATTCGAAGTTGGAATTATTCCGTATTTCGGACTTGCGAGCGGGATCTAATTGGATATTTGACCAATTTACGCTCCGATTCACCGGTTTAGAGTCTAAGTGTTGGAAAATCATAAGTTAGCGTGTTTCGGATATGAAATAGGTTTGGATTCGATCCGATCGTCATCGGATCGGCATCCGGTAATTCGATATTGGAATTATTCCGTATTTCGGACTTGCGAGCGGGTTCTAATTGGATATTTGACCAATTTACGCTCCGATTCACCGATTTAGAGTCTAAGTGTTGGAAAATCATAAGTTAGCGTGTTTCGGATATAAAATAGGTTTGGATTCGATCCGATCGTCATCGGATCGGCATCCGATAATTTGAACTTGGAATTATATTCCGTATTTCGGACTTCCGAGCGGGTTCTAATTGGATATTTGACCACTTTACGATCCGATTAACCGATTTAGAGTCTAACTGTTTCATATTGTTTCATATTGTTTCATATTGCGAGCGGGTTCATATTGTTTTATATTGTTTCATATGTAAATCATACTGTTTCATATATAAATCAAACTGTTTCATATTGTTTCATATGTAAATCTTAAATCTTACTGTTTCATATGTAAATTAAATTGTTTCAGATGGCATCACGGTCATATGTTCGTAGAGGCAGAGGCAGAGGCAGGGGTGGGGTAGCTCAGAGCGCTCCGGCTGCCACCCCAGGGTCCGAGGCTGAGCCGTCCGGATCTGGTAGTGCTGTTCCTCTCTCCACACCAGCTCCTGCTGTGGTCACAGCCTCCGGAGCTTCGAGCAGTGCTCAGCACTCGGCTGCAGCGTCTACGCCCACAGGTAATGTTTAGATCTAAAGTTTTATACATGTTGTAAATACTTCTTCAGTACTGATGTATATTTTATTTGCAGGGTCGACCAGGTACGTAGGCGACCGGGGCGTGACGACGGCCCGGCGCTTGTCGGCCTTACGCGAGCCGCTGTCCCTACAGTGGAGCGGCCATACCTTTGTGGGCGAGCACGCTTCTGACGCCGCCACGTGGGTCGGCATGATAGTACGGGAGGAGAGGAATGCCCCGATTGTGGGGTTAAGGGGGTGGAAGAACATTGATGCATCCTATAAGGAGAGGATGTATCAGCAGTTTTTGGTACGTTAGTTTCATTAAAGCATTTTAGAATAATATCGTACTTCTTTATAATTTGATTTGATAAAATGACTTGTTTCTAAATTGATTTTACAGGAGAAATTTAAATGGGAGAACATGGAAACCGACACCCATCGGGAGGACTTGTGGAAGACGATGGGTGAGCGGTACAGGGATTACCGTCACGAGCTCTACAAGCTCTACGGTTACTTGGTCGGCCAGCCGGCTGAGGAGGTACAGGCTGCGGCTGGGACGAGAGACGCGCCACCGCTACACATTCTACAGTTTTTGGTCGCTCACTGGGCCACCCCTAACTTTCAGGTATAATTATAATTTTGTTGATTCGTACTTGTTTTAATGTTATACTAAAAATTTGTATTGATGTTTCAAAATTTAATCGATTGCACAGAATAAATCTGCTATAGGCAAGCAGAATAGAAGTGCCTCGACGACACCTGCTCCAGTGAAGGGGAGGACCTCCATGCCCCAGCTTGCCCAGCAGCTGGTAAATGATACAAACATTGTTATTATTTAAAGCTCTATACATGTTATATTAACTCGTCTATTTATTTTATATGTCCAACAGACACAGTCCTTGGGCCACGAGCCTAATAGGATTGACCTTTTTGAGGCCTCTAGGAGGCGGCGTATCGATGGGGCATTTCTGGACGACAGGGTTGCCTCGCAAGTGGTAAGTAATTAAATTACTGTTAATATATTCTTATACATATGCCATAAAATATCATTGAATATCATTGGTTGTTTTTATATAGGAGAGGATGCGACTTATGGTGACCCCGTCGGGCGAGGCCGGCTCCTCCTCCAGCTCAGTATCTATCGACTCAGCGATGGATACTGTGCTGAGACCTGCCACGCACGGCCGTGTCCTCTGTACGGGCCTTGGAGTCACGCCCTCCTCCTACTTTGGACGAGAGGGTATGCGCTCGAGGGCACGGGACACCCAGACCGGTGCTATCACTCAGCTGCAGTCTGCACTAGACGCGGAGCGAGAGCAGAGGCAGGCCCTCGAGCAGAGGATGGAGGCGGAGCGAGAGCAGAGGCAGGCCCTCGAGCAGAGGGTTGAGGCGGAGAAGAAGGCCCTCGATGAGGAAAGAGAAGCTCGCAGGGAACTGGAGCGTAAATTTAATGAATTCATAAGCCGGTCTAGCGGTGGCTCATCCTCATGATCAGGTACTTACTAATCTTTATAATATTAGCAAAAAATATGAATCTTACTAATTTGAGTTTTGATCATATTATCACACTTATGATTTTCCAACACTTAGACTATAAATCGGTAAATCGAATCGTAAATGGTCACTCTCTCTCTCATGGTAATGATGTAGCCTCTGTTTTTCTTTTAAATACGGAATAATTCCAAGTTCGAATTACCGGATGCCGATCCGATGACGATCGGATCGAATCCAAACCTATTTCATATCCGAAACACGCTAACTTATGATTTTCCAACACTTAGACTCTAAACCGGTGAATCGGAGCGTAAATTGGTCAAATATCCAATTAGAACCCGCTCGCAAGTCCGAAATACGGAATAAATCCAACTTCGAATTATCGGATGCCGATCCGATGACGATCGGATCGAATCCAAACCTATTTCATATCCGAAACACGCTAACTTATGATTTTCCAACACTTAGACTCTAAACCGGTGAATCGGAGCGTAAATTGGTCAAATATCCAATTAGAACCCGCTCGCAAGTCCGAAATACAGAATAAATCCAACTTTGAATTATCGGATGCCGATCCGATGACGATCGGATCGAATCCAAACCTATTTCATATCCGAAACACACTAACTTATGATTTTCCAACACTTAGACTCTAAATCGGTGAATCGGAGCGTAAATTGGTCAAATATCCAATTAGAACCCGCTCGCAAGTCCGAAATACGGAATAATTCCAACTTCGAATTATCGGATGCCGAGCCGATGACGATCCGATCGAATCCAAACCTATTTTATATCCGAAACACGCTAACTTATGATTTTCCAACACTTAGACTCTAAATCGGTGAATCGGAGCGTAAATTGGTCAAATATCCAATTAGAACCCGCTCGCAAGTCCGAAATACGGAATAATTCCAACTTCGAATTATCGGATGCCGAGCCGATGACGATCGGATCGAATCCAAACCTATTTTATATCCGAAACACGCTAACTTATGATTTTCCAACACTTAGACTCTAAATCGGTGAATCGGAGCGTAAATTGGTCAAATATCCAATTAGAACCCGCTCGCAAGTCCGAAATACGGAATAATTCCAACTTCGAATTACCGGATGCCGATCCGATAACGATCGGATCGAATCCAAACCTATTTCATATCCGAAACACGCTAACTTATGATTTTCCAACACTTAGACTCTAAATCGGTGAATCGGAGCGTAAATTGGTCAAATATCCAATTAGAACCCACTCGCAAGTCCGAAATTCGGAATAATTCCAAGTTCGAATTATCGAATGCCGATCCGATGACGATCCGATCGAATCCAAACCTATTTTATATCCGAAACACGCTAACTTATGATTTTCCAACACTTAGACTCTAAATCGGTGAATCAGAGCGTAAATTGGTCAAATATCCAATTAGAACCCGCTCGCAAGTCCGAAATACGGAATAATTCCAACTTCGAATTACCGGATGCCGATCCGATGACGATCGGATCGAATCCAAACCTATTTCACATCCGAAACACGCTAACTTATGATTTTCCAACACTTAGACTCTAAATCGGTGAATCGGAGCGTAAATTGGTCAAATATCCAATTAGAACCCGCTCGCAAGTCCGAAATACGGAATAATTCTAAGTTTGAATTATCGGATGCCGAGCCGATGACGATCCGATCGAATCCAAACCTATTTTATATCCGAAACACGCTAACTTATGATTTTCCAACACTTAGACTCTAAATCGGTGAATCGGAGCGTAAATTGGTCAAATATCCAATTAGAACCCGCTCGCAAGTCCGAAATACGGAATAATTCCAAGTTCGAATTATCGGATGCCGAGCCGATGACGATCCGATCGAATCCAAACCTATTTTATATCCGAAACACGCTAACTTATGATTTTCCAACACTTAGACTCTAAATCGGTGAATCGGAGCGTAAATTGGTCAAATATCCAATTAGAACCCGCTCGCAAGTCCGAAATACGGAATAATTCCAAGTTCGAATTATCGGATGCCGAGCCGATGACGATCCGATCGAATCCAAACCTATTTTATATCCGAAACACGCTAACTTATGATTTTCCAACACTTAGACTCTAAATCGATGAATCGGAGCGTAAATTGGTCAAATATCCAATTAGAACCCGCTCGCAAGTCCGAAATACGGAATAATTCCAAGTTCGAATTATCGGATGCCGAGCCGATGACGATCCGATCGAATCCAAACCTATTTTATATCCGAAACACGCTAACTTATGATTTTCCAACACTTAGACTCTAAATCGGTGAATCGGAGCGTAAATTGGTCAAATATCCAATTAGAACCCGCTCGCAAGTCCGAAATACGGAATAATTCCAAGTTCGAATTATCGGATGCCGAGCCGATGACGATCCGATCGAATCCAAACCTATTTTATATCCGAAACACGCTAACTTATGATTTTCCAACACTTAGACTCTAAATCGGTGAATCGGAGCGTAAATTGGTCAAATATCCAATTAGAACCCGCTCGCAAGTCCGAAATACGGAATAATTCCAACTTCGAATTACCGGATGCCGATCCGATGACGATCGGATCGAATCCAAACCTATTTAATATCCGAAACACGCTAACTTATGATTTTCCAACACTTAGACTCTAAATCGGTGAATCGGAGCGTAAATTGGTCAAATATCCAATTAGAACCCGCTCGCAAGACCGAAATACGGAATAATTCCAAGTTCGAATTATCGGATGCCGAGCCGATGACGATCCGATCGAATCCAAACCTATTTTATATCCGAAACACGCTAACTTATGATTTTCCAACACTTAGACTCTAAATCGGTGAATCGGAGCGTAAATTGGTCAAATATCCAATTAGAACCCGCTCGCAAGTCCGAAATACGGAATAATTCCAAGTTCGAATTATCGGATGCCGAGCCGATGACGATCCAATCGAATCCAAACCTATTTTATATCCGAAACACGCTAACTTATGATTTTCCAACACTTAGACTCTAAATCGGTGAATCGGAGCGTAAATTGGTCAAATATCCAATTAGAACCCGCTCGCAAGTCCGAAATACGGAATAATTCCAAGTTCGAATTATCGGATGCCGAGCCGATGACGATCCGATCGAATCCAAACCTATTTTATATCCGAAACACGCTAACTTATGATTTTCCAACACTTAGACTCTAAATCGGTGAATCGGAGCGTAAATTAGTCAAATATCCAATTAGAACCCGCTCGCAAGTCCGAAATACGGAATAATTCCAACTTCGAATTACCGGATGCCGATCCGATGACGATCGGATCGAATCCAAACCTATTTCATATCCGAAACACGCTAACTTATGATTTTCCAACACTTAAACTCTAAATCGGTGAATCGGAGCGTAAATTGGTCAAATATCCAATTAGAACCCGCTCGCAAGTCCGAAATACGGAATAATTCCAAGTTCGAATTATCGGATGCCGAGCCGATGACGATCCGATCGAATCCAAACCTATTTTATATCCGAAACACGCTAACTTATGATTTTCCAACACTTAGACTCTAAATCGGTGAATCGGAGCGTAAATTGGTCAAATATCTAATTAGAACCCGCTCGCAAGTCCGAAATACGGAATAATTCCAAGTTCGAATTATCGGATGCCGAGCCGATGACGATCCGATCGAATCCAAACCTATTTTATATCCGAAACACGCTAACTTATGATTTTCCAACACTTAGACTCTAAATCGTTGAATCGGAGCGTAAATTGGTCAAATATCCAATTAGAACCCGCTCGCAAGTCCGAAATTCGGAATAATTCCAAGTTCGAATTATCGAATGCCGATCCGATGACGATCCGATCGAATCCAAACCTAGCTATTTGATATCCGAAACACGCTAAGTTATGATTTTTCAACACTTAGACTCTAAATCGGTGAATCGGAGCGTAAATTGGTCAAATATCCAATTAGAACCCGCTCGCAAGTCTGAAATACGGAATAATTCCAAGTTCGAATTATCGGATGCCGATAATTCTACGATCGGATCGAATCCAAACCTATTTCAAAATCGAAACACGCTAACTTATCATTTTTTAACACTTAGACTCAGTTATAGATATAAACCATTTTTTTAACAAATACATGTTAATTGCAGGAGCAGGGCGGCGTCAGGGGATCGATGAGAGCACCAGCGTTGGTGGTGGGCGGGCGTGGTTGAGATAGGGCGGCGTCAGGGGATCGATGAGAGCACCGGCGTTGGTGGCGGGCGGGGGTGGTTGAGATAGGACATGTATCATCTCTCAGTTCTGGATTGTGTAAATATTATTTTGTAATATATGGTTATTTTTTGTTCTTGTCTATAATTGTCGGCCGAGAACTGTGGTAATATTTGATAATTTGCTGTAATTTTTTATCAATTTAGGTAATATTTTATAAATTGTGGTAATATTTGATAAATTGTGGTAATATATTGTGGTATTGAATCACAGGAATTAAATAACATTATTTAGGTAAATTTATTAAAAAAAAAAAAATACTTATTACCGACGGAAATTAATTATTCCGTCGGTAATAATATTTTTATTTTTTTTAAATTATTAATGATTTGCCGACGGCATATAATATCCGTCGGTAATATATATAGTATTACCGACGGTTATATGAATTTGGTCGGTAATATATATATTATTACCGACGGGTAATATATCTATGTGTCGGTAATATATATATTATTACCGACAGTATGAAATATACCCGTCGGTAAAATGGTTATATATTACCGACGGATTCTTATATTTCGTCGGCAATACTAAATTATATTAGTTTTAAATTGATTAAATATTACCGATGGCGTTAATATTACCGTCGGTATTAATTATTATTACCGACGGTAATATTTGGTCCGTCGTATTGTTTTCCCCGACGCCTTCTTTTCCGACAGCAAGCGACGGAAATATCTTCCGTCGCTATAGAATATTACCGACGAAATTTTAATATTACCGACGGATAGTGTCCGTCGGTAATAACTGTTTTTTTTGTAGTGAGTTATTTTCTAATGATAAGAATCGACTTAAAGAATTGCATTATATTATAAATTAATATATTATGTGTTAGATACTAACCAAGAAGAAGGCATCGCTTGATCGTCACCTGATGAACTCTATCTACTCTGACTCTCTGAAATAAGACATGCCCGTCGTAGGGTATTCATCGCAAAAGACTGAAAAGCCTAAAATTCTTTAATTTTCTTGTTTTGGTGTTCAATCTGTTGTTGTTGACTTTCATTCAGGCCTTTAAATGATACTAACTCGTCTCTAAGGCTCCTCACCTCCTCCGTTTATGCCTGAGAAAGATCAGCAGTCCTAGAGGATGAGGGCTTTGGGTCCACCCCAAATCCTCTCAAGTACCCTGACATCGAGCCAAGGACTTCAATAGACATCTCCTCCTGACTCATAGGTACTGTATCAGGTTGCGAACACTTATCTGCAATTCTACAAATGTCTTATGTCATTTTTACAAGAACTAAACAAATTAGTTTTATTAAAAAATAAAATTATAATGATTTAGACAAAAAATAGTCTAGTTACTTACATGATTTTTCTTGCACATCTCATGTATCCAATCATTCTTTTTCTTACTCCAATGAGACTCCTTATAGAAATCCATAATATAGGGTTTTTGACCGTTATTTTCTATCGCCTGATTTCGTTAGTGATGTAATATATAAGACTGTAGCTAATCAACATTGCTAAGTAAGTAGTTTTATAAAAAAATAAAAAATCTATCACCATTATGGACATATTTAGATTCTGTTTTTTTTTAGATTTTCATTGAAGCCACAAGCGAGCCAGGTATACACCATGGGCTACCGTACAACACCAAATGGCAAAAAATTAGTCGTTAGGAGTATGCGGACGCACATGAATGTATGTGGAAACATAAAAGCAAGTGCAACTACACAAATATATGACCAGTCGCACATGGCCTCACGAGACAACACATTAAACCACGTGCTCGCACATATTGAAACATATTTAGGACATATTTAGGACTTAATTGTCGGATATATTACTCCATGGTACTTAATTGTCGGATATATTTCAATATTCTGATGAACATATTTAGGACACATTCATCAGCAATCAGCATATACAATCGACGATACTTAACATATATAATATCCATATAGTGGGTAATGAATTGATTCACAAAGCGCACTGTATAAAATGTCAAGGTAAAGAAACAATCAAACAGACAACATTAAACACAACCTGACATTACCCAGTAAAATCTGAAAAGAGGCTCAATATTTGTGGAATCAAAGTATCAGCAGTCCAAGCCTCAATCAAGCAGCACAACTGATTAGGTGAGACGTGCACTTTGCTCTATTACATTAACCTTGACAAGAAAAGAATCTCAAGGCCTACAAAGTAGTATAAAGTACAACACTCGAAGCATCATTCCCATCGATAACAATGTAATCAACATATACAAACAGGATAGAATTGGAAACATCACGAGAAGAACAATTAAGTGAAAAATTGCATAAACATGATGACTCTGTATGGATCCAACGTGATGGCATGACAGAACCAATAAAACTAGGTCGGAACCACTCAACTCATGCACGAGAGCCTGTTTAAGGCCCATAGAATGCATGATAAGGGTGACAATGTGAGGTGATTGAGAAAGTCAGGGTGGAGGCTTCAGAAATGGTTTGAGAGTTCGTCCAAACCTGAACCAGTTCGGATTTTGGTCAATCTGGACAAGAACACATACCCAAACTCACAGGTTTGGATTTGGGCAATCTAGACCAAAACACCTCCCCAGACCCGAACTATACTCTGATTTGGATCTGATTCAGTCAAATCGACTAGATAAATAAAGTTGAACTAGATCCTCTTGGCCAAATTAGACCCGAATTAGCCTAATCAAACTTAAATCTGACCCAAATTAGCCAAAACAAATACAGATTAACCAACTCAAACATCGACCCGAATTGGGGCCGATGTTTTCAAATGCTATAAAAATAGATGAGTGGCGATGACACGCCCAACAATCAAGCAAACAATATTCTATCATTATTTATTTTACTTTTTCACTATGAAACTATAAAGGTGCAAAGACAAGATATACAATAGAAGTGACAAGTATAACATAAAGTTGCTCCGGGCTGCTTATTGACATCAGGGTGATACTTACTGTTTCATATGCGTTGCTTATCTCCTTAAATTTTTCAGTTGCTCCGGGCTGCTTATTGACATCAAGGTGATACTTGATAAATAAAACACAGTCATTTTTATTTTTCAGTTTGGCCACAAAAGTAAATACAATATTCAATATCTTACATATTACCTTTTTTATTCGAGAATTTACCTCCTGGTGCAATCCCAGAGCATGCATTTTCATTTGGTTCTCCTCAATTTTTTTTCATTCTTTGTTTCTCATATTCTGACATCATATGGGTTGCCCACCCGGGTCTGTCCCAAGATCTGTTGACTTTGGTCATTTTTCGTAACTATGATACATAAAATAACAGAATTTAAATAAATAAGAAAAAAAACAAGCACTGTGATATATTAAATGATATAAAATATAAGCTAAGAAATTTATTAAGAATATTTGCTCATTTACAATGCATAAAATAAAAACTACATATCATAATTCATATCGAGATCTATCTCACAATTCATCCTCATCATTAGTATCATCAATGACAATTGGGACAACCTCGGTGGTTTTGTCCTATTGGAATACATCAGTGGGCTCATTATCATCTATCTCAGGTATATCTCATACTCCCCGATGTTGGACCCGTTCTACAACTTTCCAATGAGCACCTAATTTAGTATCATTGACATAAAAGACTTGTTGCGCCTGACTTGGTAGGATAAATGGGTCATTTTGATACCACCGACTCATGACGTCAATGCTTGTGAAATATACGTCGGTGTGTATTGATCTCCTACTCCCGGTATTGAACCATTCACATTGGAACAAAATAATTTTATGCCCAAACAGATATTTTAATTCCCAAACTTTGTACAAGTATCCGTAGAAGTCAACCGCTCATCCCTCATGGTCCCCTTCCACAGTTAGCCTATTATTCTAGCTTTTACATCGGTCGTCGCGATCTCTATTATGGAATCGGACACCATTGCAAATGCAATCCGAATAAAGTTTCACTATCACATCAGGACCATTTACTATTGACCATAATTCATCAGTTGCTTCTGGTGATCCTTCAGCTCGTAATTTATTCATCTACATAAATAACATATAGCAAATGTATTAGGTTAACGTTAGTTAACATATTGTTAAGTTATGTTTAAATTTAGATATCTTACACGTTCTCTGAACCAAATTGGAAATTCTTGTCGTTGTATCTGAATGATGTCAGGTCTATTTGGATTTGGAAGCAAATTCATGTGTTCCCTACTTGAAAAAATATGATGCATAAGTAAAATTAAATGAAGTATCAAATACTTATATGCTATGTGGAAATATAATTACATAATCACATACTCTAGATATGGCTCCAGTTCGGGGCTATTATACAGCACAAACCATATGGCCATATCATGTTCCTTTTTGGATACTTCGGGAGCCCTTGTGATCAGTCCAAAAGGACGCACATTTTGTGTGAAAACCATCAATCCCGGGTCATGTTCACCTCTATCGGCATTCCTTTCTTCTCGATTAAATATAATTTCGGCTTCACTTAGATACATTGATAAAAAATTAAGGCACTCTTTGACAATGTAAGCCTCAATGATCGAACCTTCTGGCTGAGCTTGGTTGGTAACATAAATTTTCAGAGTTCCGAGAAACCTATAGACAAACACCAATTAGAATGAAGATTACGTCTCTAATACATTTGCACTAAATATAAATTTAAATTACCATATGCATGATAATAATTACCTTTCAATTGGGTACATTCATCGATACTGCACCGGTCCTACAAGCATGGCCTCACGTGGTAGGTGAACAACCAAATGGACCATCACATCAAAGAAGGCCGGAGGAAAATTTTTCTCCAACTTGTAGAGTATGAAAACTATGCGTTCCTCTAATTTCTCCAAATCATTCCGTCTCAAATTTTTAGAGCATATCTCTCGAAAGAAATTGCCCAACTTAAATAGTGTGGTGCATATATCCTTGTTAACGTACCTACGTATCCTGATAGGAAGAAACCGCTGTATAAGGACATGACAATCGTGACTTTTTAGGCCTGAAATTTTACCATTTTTTGTTCTCACATATCTAGATATATTTGCTGCATAGCCATCTGGATACTTAATGGATCTTAAGAATTCACAAAAACCATCTCTCACTTTTGGGGTCAACGTGTAAATCGATGGGGCTTTACAATAGATCCATCAGTAAGTCTCTGTAGGTGCAATTCTTTCTTTATGCCCATATCTTTCAAATCCAGACGTGCTTTCTCTGTGTCCTTATTCTTTCTATCAATGCTCAACATCGTTCCAACTGTATTGTCACATATATTTTTCTCTATGTGCATGACATCCAGGTTGTGCCGAAGCTTCAGTTTCCTCTAGTACGGTAGCTCATATAAAATGCTCTTCTTTGTCCAGTTAAGTTGTAAATGGTCACGGGACCTTTTCCTGTTGCTCTCATGCTTCCCAAACTTGACATTTGGTAGGCAATCCAACTGCTCTAATATCTTTTCTACTAGCAACTTTAAAGATTTTGACCTCTCCTTATTCTTACCATTAAACGCCTTACTCCTTCATCAAGGGTAGTCATCAGGTAAATAACATCGATGGCCTATGTAACCTATCTTGCTTCTCAATCCTTGCGACAATGCATCCTCATTACAGGGGGGACATGCAAGATAACCCTTTGTACTCCACCCAGACAAACAACCATATGCAGGAAAGTCATTTATTGTCCATAATAAAGCAGCATGCATTAAAAAAGAATGCCCTCTGGAGGTATCATAAGTTAATATGCCACCTTCCTATAACTCTTTTAACACATTAACTAACGGTCGCATGTATACGTCGATCTCTTTCCCCAGTGACTGCAGTCCAGGAATAAGTAAGGTCATCATGAAAAATGGCTCCTTCATGCACTTCTAAGGTAGCAGGTTGTAGTTCATAAGTATCACAAGCCACATACTGTAGGAGTTGCTTATGTTTCTGAAAGGATTGAACCCATCAGTGGCCAGCCCTAACCTCACATTATGAGGCTCCTGTGCGAACTCAGGATACTTCAAATCAAAGTCCTTACACTCGTCGCTATCGGCTGGATGCCTCAATAGCCCATCATCGATGCGCTTGTCACTGTGCCATCTTATGTCTGTAGCTGTCTTCCTTGATATATACAATCTTCTCAATCTCAGTGTTAATGGAAAGTATCATAGTATCTTATGAGGGATCTTCTTGCCCTAGCCATTATCAAGCCTATACCTAGACTCCCCATATCCTGGGCATTTTTCTAAATCTGCATTCTCCTTTCAAAATAAAGCGCAATCATTTTGACATGCATGGATTGGAACGTACCCCAAGCCCAGTTCACGTAAGAACCTTTTG
Source organism: Chamaelirium japonicum (assembly GCA_947650365.1). NCBI lineage: Eukaryota > Viridiplantae > Streptophyta > Magnoliopsida > Liliales > Melanthiaceae > Chamaelirium > Chamaelirium japonicum. The sequence continues at coordinate 85,164,737 of OX393549.1, forward strand.
GCCTCATAAAGTGATCCCGGAATCAAATGACCTTCTGGCAAAAGGTCCATTAATACCCCTATCAGCATGTCGAATGACTTGTTGCTCTACTTGCTTATTACCTTCACATGGAGTATTTTAATGATGAATGCTAACAGAGTAAACTTTTTGTAACCAGGATACACTTCATGCTGGGCAGAATCTAATAATTTTTTAAAGTTTCGCACCTCCTCACTCTGAACGTTATTAGCAGCTTCGCCAAATCCCGAATCCCCTCAATTATGGTCCATATAAGCCCCTCTATAATGGTCTTCCATTAATTCCGGGAGTTCATCTCGACCATTGTCATCACTATCTGCCATTTCAGTATCACCCTCATTATCGTCACTGCCTTCTAAAACATGGGGTTGAATCTCGGGAACAGGTTCCCCATGGTACACCCAGTTCTTGTAAGATGGTATCATCCCATGCCGGATTAAATATTTTCTCACAGTTTCATCGATATGCCAATCAAGGTGCATGCATTTGTTACACGGGCACCGAATTTTACCATCCTGACCCGCATTGGCCATTGCAAATTGAACAAATGACCTCACTCCATCGCTATATTGTTGACTTAACCTCTTCCTGAGTGTCATCCAACTCTTGTCCATATCTGATTACATACAAATTAAAGTCAAGGTTAATTCTGGACTATAAGATATAAACTTCAATGTATGCATTTGTGTGCGTATATATTTTGACCTATTAATTTCGCTGCTAAATGATCTTCACCATCACTGAAGGAATGTGTGTGAGATGATTTTATTACAACAATAATGTTTGAAATAATGAACAAAGTAAAGAAAAATGACATTGATAAAAACTATTTCAAATGGAACAATGTCTCCGTTGTTGATATGACCATTGATAAAAAAATGGCATTAACCTCTGTTATTGATGTGACCATTGAACTCGTGTTATATATAGGTGAGGTTAATGCCTAAAGAAATATGCTTTGCATTTCCACTGTTTCCCCAAGTGATCAGTTCCCTAAAAAATTTAAAGTGTTTCAACCATCAAAAAGAAAACTACATGCAAACTCACACACCTATCTATAGAGGTAGAAGCAATAAGGAGGAAAGTATAAAAACAAATAATATTGGGGTGGAGTCAAATTTCCATATAGCAACGGACAGTAAGCCTTAATTTTTTTGATAACTTGATAGCAGTTACTCATATTAGGAAAAAATACTACAATACTGTAACTACCGTTCCTTGGCAGAAAATCTTTGCCGACTAGCCAGCTCCTTCATTCTTCTTCGGCAAAGACTACGAGTCCTAGTGCTTCTTCCCGATGAACCACCTCCGGCCTGTAGTCTTTGGCGGTGGGCAACCCCGACCGGTGATCAATGAATTGCACCTGATCGGTGTATCTCACTACTCTGCCCTCTACGGTTAGCACCATCGGCCGGTGAATCGCACTTAGCCATCTACAATCGGTGAATCAGACTCGACGGCAATCACCTCGGGCTGGTGAATCACACTCATCCCCCATCCTCTCTCTTTATCTCTCTCTCTCTCTAGAAATAACACAAGTCCGGTACAAGATCTAGTTTACATATTGAAACACGAAGCATCATATACAACAAACCATATCCTTTTCCCAAAAAAAAAACCATATCAATTCATAAAACAAGTTAAGGGGAAAAAAAGAACCCAAGCTCGATTAAGGCATCAAATGCTACAACCGCAGAAGATGTAGTATCTTCAAATCTCTACCACCATCGTATCTATGAAGACCTTTAACAGAAAAAAAAAATGAAAAAAGAGCCTAGTAAAGGGAGAGAGCATGTGATCGGCGACAATGGAAGCCACAAAGGGACACATCGGATCGGGCTGATGGATAGCACAAGGAGACATCACAGCCAGATCGGATCACACCCCAAAAAAAAAAGAGAGAGGGAGGGGGCGAACCTGTTCGGTTCCCTATTATCAGCAGTGGCTCCGACCCCTTTGCTCCGATGCTCTCCTCCTTGCTCTGGCGCACCGCTACGTGCAGCCCTCCACAGAAAGAGAGAGAAATCTACTACGAGAGAGGGAGATAAAGAGATTGGGAAGGGGTGGAGAGGGATCGGTGTTTAGGGCTTAGGAAGAGGGGCGGCTGAAGAGATTAGGAAGGGTTGCGGGGATTTCGGGGGAGAGGGAGGGATACGGAACGTGTGAGAGTTTTTCGGGATTGAGAGAGAGAGAGAGAGAGAGAGAGAGAGAGAGAGAGAGAGAGAGAGAGAGAGAGATTTGGGGGCATGCAGGATCGAAGATAGAGATGGGTAAGGGTGGCGGGAATGAAATTAGGGGGTTGGAGTAGGCTGGCAATTTCGGACCCAACACGGCGAAACCGGCACAAAGTTAGCGGGTCTGAGTCAGGGCTAAACGGGTTCGGGTCGTAAACGGGTTGACATTATAGACCTGTTTAATAAACAGGTCAGGTCCGAGTTTAGGGTCTGGACACGGTAGACCCGGGAAGACCCGTTTAGTATTCAACGAGTCGTATCGGGTCTGGTCTACCCGCAATCCAATACTGTAATATATAATACCTGCGGGTCTATCAGATCAGGTCGGGTTGAGTCGGATTGGGTCGGATCGGGTCAACTGAATAGACCCGGGTGGTAAACGGGTCTTATCGGGTCTACCCGTTTATTAGCGGGTTGGGTACGGGTTTAGGATCTAGACATGATTAGTTAAACGGGTCGGGTCCGGGTCTAGGGGTTATGGACATGACCCGAAACACGACCTGGCACGCACACGACCCGACATGACCTATTGCCACCCCTAGGTTGGAGTTGTGTCTAGTTTAGGGTCGTTGCAATCCCTAGACCTAACCCATTTAACCACTACAGCATAAATGATCTGTTGCGGTAGGATAAATGATGGCCATCCCTACCCGGCCGGAAAAGGAATCAAATCTGGTGGCAATTCAACACCACCGGAAAAGCTTGAGCAACTACGACGGCTAATGTCCACTGGCCAAAATAAAATGACAAACCCGACGGCCAAAGTCCACCGGCGAATTGATCGTTTAAAGTTTTTACGACGGGTGCATAAGCGGCCACAGTTTCGGCGGTCAAGTTGCTGAAAAAATATTTAACCGGCCATATTTAGCCGCCGATAAAGTCCAAATATGCTGTAGTGAACTAATCATGTCTAGACCCTAAACTCGTACTAGACCCATTTAAAAATGGGTGGACCCAATAAGACGGTTGAAAAAATCTGCGCAGTCATAAACAATGTTTGCAAAAACAAAACATTTTGCGACGCATAACTATGTCACCGATTGCAATTAGCAACATACTTAGTCTCGTCGCCAAAACTTTTAATTTTCCGCGACTAAATTTATTTCGTCGCGAACAATAAATAATTTAGCGACATCTTATTGTGTCGCCAAATAGCCATTTATCGTCGCCAAAAAAGTCCCCTTATAGGCGCGAAATTTTTATTTTACGGAACTATTCTGCGACGCACGTACAACGTCGCTATAAAAAATTAAGAATCTGCGATGTCATAAACAGGAATTTCACGATGCACAACTACGTCACCAATTGCAACTAACAGCGCACTTAGTCTCGTCGCCAAAAATTTTACTTTTTCGCGACATAATTTATTTTGTCGCTAAACGTAAATAATTTCGCGATGTCTAACTGTGTCGCCAAATAGCCATTTATCGTTACCAAAAAACTTTATCCTTTTTTTATTTTTTGAAATCGGCGGGTGTCCCGAAACCTTTCGGGCAATGGCCCACTTCAGACTCGGACTAATCCCTCCGGGAATGAAGCCCGACCCACTCGGCAATTCCCACTTCACTCCTAGGTAAATCGAGGGGAGGAAGAGTTGAACCCACAACCTCATCACCAAAGCATCAGTTGCTAAAAAAAAAAAAAAAACTATGTTAGCAAACCTTTAGCGACATGATTTTGTGATGAATAAGATATTGCATCGTGAAAAGGTAACTTTCGGCGATGGAAAAGGATATGTGTCGTCATAAACAATGTTTCCAAAAACAAGGAATTTTGCGACGTATAACTATGTCGTCGATTGCAACTAGCAACATACTTAGTCTCGTCGCCAAAACTTTTAATTTTTCGCGACTAAATTTATTTCGTCGTAAAAAAGTAAATAATTTAGCCACATCTTATTGTGTCGCCAAATAGCCATTTATCGTCGCCAAAAAAGTCCCTTTATAGGCGCGAAATTTTTATTTTATGGAACGATTCTGCGGCGCATGTATAACGTCGCTATAAAAAATTAAGAATCTGCGATGTCATAAACAGGAATTTCACGATGCACAACTACGTCACCAATTGCAACTAGCAGCGCACTTAGTCCCGTCATCAAAATTTTTAATTTTCCGCAACATAATTTATTTCGTCGCTAAATGTAAATAATTTAGTGACGTCTAACTGCGTCACCAAATAGTCATTTATCGTCGCCAAAAAACTTTATCCTTCTAGGCACGAACTCAACTATGCTAGCAAACCTTTAGCGACACGATTTTATGACGAATAAGATATTGCGTCGTGAAAAGGCAACTTTCGACGACGGAAAAGGATCTACGTTGTAAAAAAGCGTCACTAAAGGTGCAATTTCTTGTAGTGTATAGCTTTTCTCTCTTCTTTTTTGCTAGCTAGGCTTGTTTATTTGGAGATTGTATATAGGGGATACTCACTTGTAAAACTTTTCGATTTAATACAATTACCTTCCAAAAAATAAAAATAAAAAATCTATTGAGCATGTTGGAGCACCGTGAGTTTTAACCCCATCTCCATTTGTTTCGCTACAATAACAAAGGATGGCAAGCCTAGGAGCTCCTTGGAGATGCTCTTAGAACTCGTGTATAAGTGTTACACTAACTTGAAAAAAATAAAGGGGAAGTTTGGCATAATTCCTTTATGAGAGATGGCTTTAGTTGCAGGACACATTAATTTCAAAATATAGCTCAAGTCCTTCCGGATGAATATATGTTCTTTCTGAAAACAAATGTATACCTTTCTGAAACGACTGTATACTCTTTCTTAAGATGAATATATACTTTTTTCTGAAGACAAATGTATACTTATAGGGACCTCAACTAATATAGCAAATTATAATGTTCTGCGGCTAATATTGTAAAATAGTTAAGGACCTATGCCTAATTTGTCAAAAAAATAAAAAGGTTAATTAGAACTACGAGAACGATTTTGTTCCAACATCCTTTACTCTCTCATTGGTCTATTTCAAGGGCATGCTTGTCATTTCATGCTTTTAATCATGGCAAAATGACCAAAAGCCCTTGAAATGAGCCAATGAGAGAGCGAAGAATGTTCGAACCTCTTTAAGGAGGTTGGAACAAAACCATTCTCTTAGACACCAAAACTGTACATATAAGGATTAGAACTAGTATTGTCATCCGAAATAAGAATCATTAGAATGATGTGGCATCCAATCACAGTATCGCATTGTCTGCTGGTTGGGGTTATGTGCGAGGTGAATTGGGTCTCGGGGTGCAGGTCAGGTCTCGGGTCGGGCTGAATTCTGGATCGTTTTGATTCCCACGAGCACGCGTTTGCTTCCATATAAGAGAAGAGCGTAGGTGGGCTCTAGGGTTTTCAAGGAGAGGCTACCAAAAGGTTTTCTAAGTCATCTATTGAGAAGAGGGGCTTGAGAAGAGAGAAGAAAGATCCGGAGAGACACATGCACGGTGCTTGTGGAGCATGGCGGTTAGCGACCACGGTGAAATGGTTTTTCTAGGATACATGATCGAGAGATTGAGATGAATAAAAGGATGGGGAGAGAACACGAAGCCTAGTCTTTGGGTTTACCGCAAAGAAACAAGAGAGAGGAAAGAAGAAGATCATCCTCTACTTCCTGTTAAAGTGCAAAATGCTATGTGCATATTGTTCACTTTGTTTCAGAACCATGTCTTATACATTTCTTTTTGTTTCCTTTCTCAGAGTAGTGGTTTTTTTTTTCAAGAAAAGAGAACATCTTATAGTTCCAAATTCCTTCTCCCAGGTGCGCCTACTTAGCAGGCCTTGCCATCAGGATAGGGATGTCTTGATTTGGCTTGTGAAAGCCAAGCCTGGATCGTGGCGCTCCATGAGAACGAGTTCGAGTTCTAGTAGGACTCGGGATTGAGTCCAAGACATATAAGGAAGCCACGTGACCCATGTACCAAATGAAGACCGAAGCAGAGTGCAAGGAAAACTTGATCGGGTGAACTGGCGATCGAGTCACCCGGGTGAAATCGTGAGCACTTATGCAAGCAGAATAGTATAGGAATTCGTCCGAGTGAACTGGGCGAGTCGCCCGGTCAAACTGGAGCTGGGCATCATGGGGCATCATGAGTAGGTCAACAGTCAGGGCCGATTTGAAGGTGTTTAAGATTTTCTATGACATATGCATGCTCCCTTATAAAAAGGGAGGCATGTGTGGCTCTAGGGTTAACAAGAAGACGTGCCAATGGAAAGGTTGAGACGTCGTGAAGGAGAATAGGTTTTGAGATCGTCTATGTAAAAAAGAGGCTTGTGGGAGGAAGGATCGGAGGGTGGGGGGCACAACGCTTCTCCGGGGGCTTTTGGATGCTTGAGGGAGCATGGCAGCTTTGTGACCACAATGAAGTGATTCTTCTAAGGTAGAGGGTTTAGGGAGTGAATCGTAGGACAGAGAGAGAACATCAAACCCGGTCTAGGGTTTGCCGCAAGAAGAGAGGAAAGAGGAAGGAAGGAATTGAGAAAGAAGAAGAAAGAAGAAGAGGGTAAGAAGGGAAGAGAGAGTGGAGGTCCATCTCCGGGTTCTCCTCCAAGTTCATCCAGGCCTTTATCCGGGTTCTTTGGTGCGTCAACCTTTGCTTCTACTTCGAATGCTTTCATCTCTTAGTGTATCCACCGATATATCTATATATCTCTCAAGCATGTTGTTCTCTACTTCATGGGTGTTTCTTTGAGAGAACTAAGCAAATGGTTTGTGGGGTCTGACAAACGATGACAACCGCATGGTGTATTCTCTTGTTAGTGATAATCCAAATACTTGATTGCCGGGTGAATCTATGGTGCCCTTATCTTTGTGATTGATGTATCTAATTCTCTGTATGGTTATGCAATCTCTGTAGGGCTTCAACCCTCAAACCTTTGAGCACCGTCCTAAGGGATTGAAGTCTTCCAATTCGTAGGGGATTGGTATCGAAGCGAGTTGATCCCCCAACAAGTTGGTATTAGCCCAAAGGTTTAATGTGAGGTTGCAAGGAGGTTGGAGAAATCGTAGAAGATAGGTTGAGAATTGAGAGTTCAATAGTACAAACTTTATATTTTTGGAAGATGTAGATAGAGGGATCTTTATTTGCCTCCGGGAGATAAGGCAGACAAACTGGAGAAGATATATGAGGAGGATTGGTTGGTTCTTGTAAGGAACACACTAGGTTGATTCAACTTTTTGACCTCAACGGTGGCCTTTCCTATCTCCATAAAGAAGACAACTACGGATTTAAAGCCTGGGTATATAAGAGTAGGTGGAAAGGTGGAGCAAGTTCTGAAATGAGCTCTAGGTCAGTCAACAACAATGCAGATGCTGAGGTTGAAGGAAATTGCTAATCCAGTTGGATCACCAGGCTCTGCTGATTAGGTTGTCGTGGCAACAACAATAAGAAGGAATCAAACCAAGACTAGGTACTGGATAGTAGAGCAACATGAGCTCACACATGACATGGTTCTATAGCTATCAGGATGACGAACGATGATGGATCCATGATGCATACCAAAGGAGCCAAAATTAGTCGCTTGAGGATATTGATCAGTACTTAATTTTCTTTTGATGTATGAATGAATTTTGATGTATGAATGAATTTAGATCTCTTGATGAAAATAAATTCAGTTCAAAATATAATCAACTAGCTTGGACTTATCCTGCATAAACATAATTGGGATAGGATGGGTTCAAGATTGATCATTCAGACCCAACACGGGTTTGGGATAAGATATTCCTTAGCCGGATGGAGTCAGTATGAACCAACCCATTGCCATTTCTAGAAATAATGCTCAATTTTTTGAGTAACATTTTGAAATGATACTTAATTTTCTGAGTAACATTTTGTAAATTTGAGTACCATGTTAAATCACTATAGCAGCTACAATGATTTCACTTTTTTTTTTGAAAGGTAAATATAACTATTTTATAGTGATTTCACTTTAGCAACTACATTTAGGGGTGCAACTCGGGTCGGGTTGGTTCAGGTTTGAGCCAACCCAGAAGCGACATGAATTGATCGGGTCTACCATTTTCTAACCCGACACAACCTGAATTCCACATAACCCAATCCAAACCAAATCGGGTCAAATTTAACCTAGTCAACCTACATAATATATGGCATGAGCTAATTTATATCACATAAGAAAAGTTCTGAGAGGCTACCACACTTTTTTTTGGGGGTAATGGTTATTTAGTCCCATACAACATATCGGGTTAACGAATAGGGCCCTCATAAAATCTCTTTAATGCGAGGTCCAATTTTTTTTTCTTAATATTGACCTTGCCCCCTCCCCTTTCCCTTTCTCCCCTTCTCTCTTAAGCAATATTGGCGACAGCAGAACAGTGAGTAGTGACGGTGCAGCTCGCGCGCAACGGACTGCGATAGTTGTTAGAATTGGTGTGTTCTACGCTTGTAAAACTCTATGTTTTGATCTAATAATAAAGGTTGATAGTTATTATATGAGATACATGATGATACATAACATAGTTACATGTTCTTTTGAGAACAGAGAGCCATGGCTACACGGTAGTCCATTAAGTTGAAGACCAAGTGGATTGGTTCCATGTAATCTAAATTAGTTCGCAGCTATGATCAGGTTGATCGCCTTATTATGATAAGCTATTGGAGATGATAGTGCATGGGGAGTTTTCAACATGGTCATCATCAGGCACAGTGTCTGTGACCGAATGAAACCAACACGGTGTACAGATCAATGAACAGACACTGGTACACTAAGCCGTATTTTTGCTTCGGGTAAAACGGTCCTAAATCCTGAGGAACCATATCTGATGGACTAACAAATTGTGTAGTGCTTTGGCGCACCAAAGTATAAGGATCCAGTTATGTGATCCAAAACCACAGTGTATTGGGCTACCCGACTGGCGTCGCATCAACGTGTCATTCCTGCAGGCCATTCACACCCCTAACGGGAGGTGCGTTTCTTGGTTTGACTGACATTGTTCTAATCCAAAACTGATTGTAACATCCGCCCCAAACACACAAGATACTGTCCGCTTTGCCCATACCCGCACGAGAACTTCCCAGGGGGTCACCCATCCTGGTACTACTCTCGCCCGACACGCTTAACTACGGAGTTCTTACGAAATCCGTAGCGGTGCACAACGCGTCTTCTATGTTTGGGAGAGGAAATTATATTAGTAGCTCATGATCTTCTTCTCTCCAGGCGATATGGGGATAACTCATGGCCTTTTACACCTTACCTCACCTCATCCATCTTGGCATCACAGCCTCAAGAGTCTTAGCTCTTGGCTCTTGGCCTATTAGATCTTGGTTGTCACAATCTACCCCCCTTAGGGCTACACGTCCTCGTATAGGGTTAGACCCCACCATTGCGAGGAGAATCGGCTTTGATACCATTTATTGTGACGACCAAGAGCCAAGACTCCTGAGACTGGGATGCCATGATGGATGAGGTGAGGTATACATGGCCATGAGTTAGCCCCACATCGCCTTGAGAGAAGGAGATCCTGAGCTACTTATATAATTTTCTCTCCCAAATATAGAAGATGCGTTTTAAAACCGTGCACCGCTACGAATTTCGTAAGAACTTCGTAGTTAAGCGTGCTCGAGCAAGAGCAGTACTAGGATGGGTGACCTCTCTGGAAAGTTCTTGTGCGGGAATAGGCAAAGCAGGCAATATCTGGTATGTTTGGGGCGGATGATACAAAATGGTATCAGAGCCGGTTCTCCTCGCAATGGGGGGGTCTAACCCTATACGAGGACGTATAGTCCTGAGGGGGGTGGATTGTGACGACTAAGATCCAATAAGCCAAAAGCTAAGACTCCTGAGGCTATGATGCCAAGATAGATAAGGTAAGGTGAGGTGTACAAGGCCATGAGTTAGCCCCACATCGCTTGGATTGAAGAAGATCCTAAGCTACTTATATAATTTCCCCTTCCAAACATAGAAGACGTGTTTTAAAACCGTGTGCCGCTACGGATTTTGTAAGAACTCGGTAGTTAAGTGTGCTCGGGCGAGAGTAGTACCAGGATGGGTGACTCCCTGGGAAGTTCTCGTGCGGGCATAGGCAAAGCGGACAGTATCTTGTGTGTTTGGGGCGGATGTTAAAAAATAGTATCAGAGCAAGTTCTCTTCAGGATGGGGGGGTCTAACCCTACACGAGGACGTGTAGCCCTAAGGAGCGTAGATTGTGACGATCAAGATCCAATAGGCCAATAGCCAAGAGCCAAGACTCCTGAGGCTGTGATGCCAAGATGGATGAGGTGAGGTGAGGTGTATAAGGCCACGAGTTAGCCCCACATCGTCTGGAGAGAAGGAGATCCTGAGTTACTTATATAATTTTGCCAAACATAGAAGACGTATTTTAAAACCATGTGCCCCTATGGATTTCGCAAGAACTCCATAGTTAAGCGTGCTCGGGCGAGAACAGTACTAGGATGGGTGACCACCCTGGGAAGTTCTCGTACGGGCATGGGCAAAGCAGATAATATCTTATGTGTTTGGGGTGGATGTTACAAATTATAACGACCAAGATCTAATAGGCCAATAGCCAAGAGCCAAGACTCCTGAGGTTGGGATGCCAAGATGGATGAGGTGAAGTGAGGTATACAAGACCACGAGTTAGCCCCACATCGCTTGGAGAGAAGGAGATCCTGAGCTACTTATATAATTTCCCTTCCCAAACATAGAAGACGCGTTTTAAAACCATGTGCCGCTATGGATTTCTTAAGAACTCCGTAGTTAAGCATGCTCGGGTAAAAACAGTATTAGGATGGATGACCTCCATGGGAAGTTCTCGTGCGGGCACGGGCAAAGCGAGCAATTTCTTGTATGTTTGGGGCGGATGTTACAATTATGACAACCAAGATCCAATAACCAATAGCCAAGAACCAAGACCATTGAGGCTGGGATGCCAAGATGGATGAGGTGAGGTGAGGTATACAAGGCCACGAGTTAGCCCCACATTGCCTTGAGAGAAGGAGATCCTGAACTACTTATATAATTTTCCCTCCGAAACATAAAAGATGTGATTTAAAACCGTGCGCCGCTACGGATTTTGTAAGAACTCCGTAGTTAAGCATGCTCGTGCAAGAGCAGTACTAGGATGGGTAACCTCCTTGGGAAGTTCTCGTGCGGGCACGGGCAAAGCGAGCAATATCTTGTGTGTTTGGGATGGATTTTACAAAATGGTATCAGAGCCGGTTCTCCTCGCAATGGGGGGTCTAACCCTACATGAGGACGTGTAGCCCTAAGGGGGGTGGATTGTGACGACCAAGATCCAATAGGCCGATAGCTAAGAGCCAAGACTCCTAAGGCTGGGATGCCAAGATGGATAAGGTGAGGTGAGGTGTACAAGACCATGAGTTAGCCCCACATCGCCTGGAGAGGAGGAGACCCTGTGCTACTTATATAATTTCCCCTCCCAAACATAAAACATGCGTTTTAAAACCATGTGCCGCTACGGATTTCGTAAGAACTCTATAGTTAAGCATGCTCAGACGAGAGTAGTACCAGGATGGGTGACCCCCTGGGAAGTTCTCGTGCGGGCACAAGCAAAGCGGATATCTTATGTGTTTTGGGGTGGATGTTACACTGATGGTCATTAGTTGGACTATTGACCAGGTTCGATTACTTAACGAAGTAATCAGTAGTACGATGTATAGGTCAACCGGAAGGAACCCAGTCATATGAGCACTCGAGTCTAACGATGTTCTCCACTGCTCGAGTTACGTCATGGCACCAAGTGGAGGGACAACGAGTTTACCACTACTGAGCAAGTTAACTAGAGCTCTGCGGGAGAACATAGTAAGTCCGAGTGAATTGGAGTATAGTCTAAGTCGCACTCTGGGTGGCTACGCAAGTTAACTAAAGCTTATATGATCGATGATACACTCGAGTAGTGTGTCGATTGAGTTCAAGTTGGAAGCCATGAACCCTAGTCCCTTATGGTTTCACCTTATCCACATTATGTATGGTTCTTGAACCACCTCCTCGAAACATAGAACACAGTTAGAGGAAGCAAGAAATCTATTTTTACGCTCTATGTGTACTATGCACTAGTGCACGATAGATGCGTTGTACTAAGGGGGAACCCTAGACTAGTACAAAAGCGTATGTAGTTATCGCTTGCCATAATTGAACTTTGCTATATGAGTGCGATGCACCGAAATATATTGCTAGTTGACTAATTAACTTTATTAGAGGCACCCTCCGAAAACCTCAGTGAATAGTGAAATCACTAGTGATGTTTACTTATGAATGACTTGCTAAGTCTCGCACACGAGAAATGATCATTTAGTGGTATAAGGGCGTTTTGGTAAAACTATGAACCCCTATGCACTAGTAATGATCGGCCCTAGGTATGGGAGATCTAGTCAAGACCGGCCCCTATGTTTTAGGGATATGGATCCTCCAATAATAGGGCCGACCATAGGGATAGATAAGGGGTTTGAATTAGTCAAAAATCAAGCCCTAAAAGCGGGGAAAAGATAAGAGATAAATGAAAGATATATGGGGAATTTGAAAGGGTCAATCCTATCCACTTTGGATCCTGATCCAAAAAGGATAGGCCTACCTTATAAAAGAGCAAAGGGGGAGGGGGAGCCGGCCACTATTGCTAGCCATACATGAACCCCCCTTTTCTTTCTTCTCTCTAGTTCTCTCTCTCTCTCTCTCTCATCTTTCTCGTTTTTCTTGCTTGCGACTTCGTCTTCATCGCATGGAGTTTTATAAAAGGAGAAGGGTCGTTCTTCAGAGACACTCAGAGATCTGAGAGTGACGTTCCATGCATCGTGTGAGATCTGGTAAATAAGAAGGCATCGTCTTCCCATAAACCATCGACTTTTTTGTGAATGATCTTCCGTCTCCAAAGTCAAATAAGATAATTCTCCGTGGTTATAAGATCCGCACAAAAGTATGCAAATCTTTAATACATAGATCTAGCGAGATCATTGAATTGCATGCATGCTAGATATTCATGCCGCTAGATTACCATTTGGATGTTCAAATCACGTGTACACACATGCATGCATATGTAGATTAGTTTATAAGAAAGTTTTAATCGTGTAATATGCATCATGATTGGTCTTTCGACCACTTAATCACTTTCGTTGTAAGCCTCTATCCTAGGATTTTTCCAACAATTGGTATCAAAGCTACACTAGTGGTGTATATTTCATGACTTTTCATGAAACCATCATGTGTGCACATGGTGAGCGCGAGATTTTATTGGGGTTCCTATGTTTAAATCATGTATATGTATATATGTTGCTTGTTCTATGAATCGTGCTTGCAGGGCACCGCTATAAAATAATCTAAATATATATTTGCTTGCTACCGGGGGCCAGACCTCGAGTTAGCCTTTGTCTGGATTTGCTCTCTATATGTATTGATAGGTTTTAGAGCCATAGATTGGGTGAGTAATGGGGTTTGACCATCCTCGATTCCCATGGCTTTAGCTAGGCGTGTTTTCTTTTCTTTCTAAGAAATTATATACGAGCGAGCACTTGCTCGAAGCGTACTTGTGACGACCAAGATCCAATAGCCAAGAGCCAAGAGCTAAGACTTCTGAGGCTAGAATGCCAAGATGAATGAGGTGAGGTGAGGTAAGGTGTACAAAACCATAAGTTAGCTCCACATCGCTTGGAGAGAAGGAGATTCTGAGCTACTTATATAATTTTCCCTCCCAAATATAGAAAACACGTTTTAAAATCGTGTGTCGCTACAGATTTTGTAAGAACTCCGTAGTTAAGTGTGCTCAGGCGAGAGCAGTACTAGAATGGGTGACCTCCCTAGGAAGTTCTCGTGCGGGCACGGGCAAAGTGGACAGTATCTTGTGTATTTGAGGTGGAAGTTACAAAATAGTATCAGAGCCGGTTCTCCTCGGGATAGGGGGGTCTAACCCTACACGATGACGTGTAGCCCTAAGGGTGGTGGATTGTATCGATCAAGATCCAATAGCCAAGAGCCAAGAGCCAAGACTCCTGAGGCTGGAATGCCAAGATGGATGAGGTGAGGTGTACAAGGCTATGAGTTAGCTCCACATCACCTGGAGAGAAGGAGATTCTGAGCAACTTATATAATTTCTTCTCCCAAATATAGAAGACGCGTTTTAAAATGGTGCACCGCTATGAATTTTGTAAGAACTCCGTAGTTAAGCGTGCTCGGGCGAGAGGAGTACTAGTATGGGTGACCTCCCTAGGAAGTTCTCGTACGGGAACGGGCAAAGCAGACAATATCTTGTGTGTTTGTGGCTTTGGCCATGGATTCAATCTTTAGTATTGTATTATCTTGTTTTGCGTGTGAAGCCATTATGGCATTATATACAGTACCATCGAGCCATAAAAGTAATCACATCGATCTACGTGCCTATGGATTGGTGATGATGGCCCCTATAACCTTTTGCCAAACCTTGCCGATCTCGGGATCCGACCGCGTAAGGCGTAATAGTTGTCTTCAATCCGAGCTCAGGCTCATGCGGTTTGCTAAATCATTGCAGTAACAACCGTCGTGTCCACACCTAAACCCGAGGGCAACTTTGGAGAATGACAAACCAAACCCATGACCTTTTTCGAAACCCCGCTATAGATGTATTTGTTTAAGTGGTAGCTGGTAATGTATGAAAATGTGCAACTTATCAGACCTCGATCGTGACGACCCGTTGGATGTGGAGCGGATTGGACAATCATAATTTTATATCGCAATAACTAAGGTAAGTATTCACTTGCTCTAAGGTTATTTTGAATTATATTTTCGTACGCATAGTTTGTGATATTTGTAAATGATTCCTTGTATATTGTATGACATAACTATGAGTCGTATGATGATTAATATTAGACTATGGTGGCATGTTGGGTTTGACATTGTTCAATTAGAATTATATGGCGTAATTCTTAATGTTGATTAACACTCTTATTGAGACCCGTGATTGCTAGATGATTGAAAATGACCAAACACTGTATTTCTACTATATATGACATATGGTTAGTACTATGGCATATACTATTGGAAACCATTATAACGTGCCTTTAAAAATATTATAATTAAGATTTGAATGCAATATTGGATGAGAGTTGAAAAATCAGTAGCTGAGTTGTAGTTCATAACATTTTTTCTCTCAGATTGTTTCTTATTATGTTATATTATAGTTTTCTTTGATCTTGTTATAATAAATTTTATTTGAAAGACACCCTCGTACACACTCAACCCCTTAGAGCGGGGGTTTACTTGCCAGTCAGTGGTTTGGACTGACCCCGTTTGGGGCACTACTCTTTCTACAAGTAGACTTTCTTACAGAGTGGTACCAGAGCTGGAGTACGGGTGACAATTGTAGAGTATAGTGGCAGTGGCAGAGTTAATAACTGTAGTTTTCCTTTTATAGTAGCATTTCGTAGACCTTGTGTTGTATTATTGGGATTGTATCTTGGATATCAGAATAAGAATATATGTTGGTTTAGTTTAGCTTGTGGTATTATTAGTATAGATTGTGATTGCAATGATCTAGCCATAAAGCTCTTTTAGGTAGGCCTCTCCTCAAGGCCTAAGCTTAGGACAGATCACTTCAAAATATAATGATATATAAATGGCATAACGGGTTAACTTTATTAATAGGACCACTAGACTAGCCTACTCAAGCGGTAGAAAGTAAGTGAGGCTACTTAGCTCGCCATCGGAGGCTTGAGCGTCGCGTCATGCTCCCTTAGCGGGAAATCTTGTCAACGTGTAATGGCATCGATGTGCCACAAATACTAAGAGAAAACGTATAGAAATCAGCCTTGAGACTTCTAAATTAGTATAGTACTTTGACCATAACCCAACCTTTCATCTTTTTTTTTCCCTCACACCCAAGAGATTGGTATTCAAATTTTTGGGGTGTGGCAGTACTAGAGCTTTTTTTGGTTACAGATCGATAAGAAGGACATGCCAAGGAGATCCACCATCAGGAGCGTAAGTGGAACCTTAGAGGACGAAGACGATTCGACAAAGTGTTTGCAAGCACGACGAAGGAGCTGGACTGAGGAACCTTGTAAAGAAAGTCAGAGAGCCTGCACTATGCTAATAAGGTTCAGGGATCGGACCCTGAACTTGATTCAGTTGTTTGGTTGCTTTCTTTATTAGTTCTTTATGTTTCATATCAAACCTCGTTGAGATAATTTCATTATCAGTATTCTAGAGGGATAATTTTATGTTTCATATCAAATCCCGTTGAGATAATAATAATGACCTTATTAGGAAAAGATTCTACTAGTGATGCCTATTATTTAATTGATCTTTGATGATAGCAAGAATTTCTCATATTTGGTTATACCACCATTAAGTCAACACCCGATTAGTCGGGTGTGTCTATTTGGCTAGCATCGAAACCAAGAATGTGAACGAATTCTACTATAACATCAATAGTCAAATTTATATGCAAATCGCCATGATAGTGCGAGTTCTTTCTTGTATATTTGACCTTAGGCTAGGCTCCAGGGCATTAGTGTGATAGCCAAGTTTGCGGAGCATCGACGTTCTCGGGATATATAATGTGACCCTTGAGTGGAAAAATCCACTTGAGGTAGAGACTATGATATTCTGAGATCGATTAATGCTAGACTAAAGGCTTGAAGCGTTAGTGGGAGCATGATGTGACCAGGGTCTAATATATAGGAGGTCGCTACCCTTGCATATGCATATACTCATACTCGCAAAATAACCCTCAAATTTAATAAAGGATGCAAGAAAGGGCTTTTAGAGATCCTTTGGCCTCTATGACCAATCACTTTATGCTCGGGTGGGAAGGCGTAACTCAACATCCCCCTCGGGTGAAGGCTATATTTTTTCATGCCAAGCGACTTAGTGATCTCCCTTGGGATATGACAATTATGAGGCTAGGAGAGCAGGGCTTTTCTCACACTCGTAGGGGCCGCATGAACTCCCGTGTCGTAATTGCTTAGGCTCGTAGGTAAGCATCTAAAGTGCACATGAGGCTTCTGTTGTTTCGCATGGGGATCACGTGGCACTGGCCAAAAGATAACCAGGATCCATCAAAGCCCTTAGTTGGCAGATTTGGATTGGGTCAAGAAAATATCCGTGTAAACGGATAGCACTACACACTTCCCCCTCGGGCGGGTGTATCCGATTCCGAGATCTTACACACATGGCTAATTAGTCTATAGAGATATCTTCGCTTGAGGGTAGCACTGATATTTAGATATAATTAGATTATTTTAAAAAGTCATAAAATGAGTTTTCATGCATTCTCATCAAACAATCTTTTATTTTCAGATGACCAAGTTAAACCCCTTGTCTGCTATCCTGAATGACCATAAACTTACTGGTCCCAACTATAAGGACTAGAAGCGCAACCTATACTTGGTCTTAAGGATTGGTAAACATATGACAGCCTTAAATGACCCTGAGTCAGACTTGCTTGGACCCAATGCCATAGAGGCACAATTAAAGATGTTTACTGATTGGAAGGAATCTAATAAAATATGTAAGTATTATATTATAATATCCTTGCAAATAACTCTGCAAAAGCAAGTCGAGGATATGCCCGATGCTTCTGATATTATGTTGTATTTGAAAGAGATATTTGAGGGTCACAATCACGTTATACGATACCTCACCATCAAGAAACTCATCAGCACTAAGATTTCTGAAGAGACGCTGGTTCAGAAATACAAGCTGAAAATGGTTCCAGAACGAACTAGCATCCATGGATATTTTGCTAGAAGATAAGGTGATGACCGACATCTTCATCTTGTTACTGTCTGGAGCCTTTGAAGGCTTTGTCGCCAATTTTACTTTAAATAAGTTGGCAATAAAAAATATAAAGCTTCTGGAAGATCTCCAAGTAGCTGAGGATAGCTTCAAGCAGAAGAGCGAAGCATTACACATGCAACTCAGATCTTTCAAGAAGTCTGATAAACCTCAGAACAAGAAACATAAGAAGAAACCTAAGTCAGCACTTGTGCAGATCTCTGTAAGGACCTCTGGATCCAGCGACTCAAAGAAGCCGAGCACTAAGTGCTTCCAGTGTGACGAGAAGAGTCATTGGAAGAAGAACTGCAGGAAGCCTCAGAATGCCGAAGAAGGTAATCTATAACTCTTCATTGTAGAATCATTTCTTTCGAGTATCAGTTCTTTTGCTAGTTGGATTATGGATTCTGGATCCACTAACCATGCCTGCAACTCTCTTCAAGGGTTTTGAGAAAATAGAAAGTTGCTTGATGGAGAGGTGACCTTGAGTATAGAAACTGAGGCCATGGCAGCTGCTGAAGTCGTTGGAGATATTACTCTTAGTTTTTTAAATAATAAGACTGTGATTCTTAGAGATGTTTTTTATGTCCCGTTCTTGAGACGAAACTTGATTTCTATTTTCTCTTTAGTTAATGAAGGTTATTCAGTTTATTTTGATGTTTCTGGTGTATCGTTAAGCTGAATGGAACTTTTATAATAACAGGAATGGTTCAGAATGATATCTATATTGTCAGTCCTAATTTTGAAAGAGATAACATAATGACTTCAGTATTTAATGTTAATTTATCTAAGCATAAGAAATATTTGAAAATTTTAATCAAATTATGGCATTTACGACTTGGGCATATTGGCTTGGATATGATCATAGAATAGTGAAGGTCGGGTTTTTGAAAACGATCCTATGGAGATCCTTCCCACTTGTGAATCCTGCTTGGAAGGCAAGATACCAAGAGAGCCTTTAAAGACAAGAGAGTAAGAGCCACTGTGGTATTGGAGTTAATTCATTCAGATGTTGTGGACCCATGAGCGTCAAAGTGATACGAGGCCATGAGTACTTCATCACTTTTACTGATGATTACTCAAGATATAGTTATGTTTACCTGATACATCGGAAGTCGAAATCCTTTGACATGCTCGAAGAATTCAGGGCTGAGGTAGAAAAGCAGACAAACAAATATATAAAAACCCTTCGATCTGATCGAGGTGGCGAGTACCTATTTGACGAGTTCCTTGGGTATTTAGTGGAGCACGGGATTACATCCCAGTTAACTGCTCTATAGACCCCATAACAGAATGGAGTTTTAGAGAGAAGGAATCGACTTTGATGAGACCTTCTTGCTGGTAGCTATAATTAAGTTTATTCAGATCCTTCTATCTATTACAGCCTATTATAACTGAAAGATCTAGCAAATGGATATCAAGACAGCATTCCTCAATGAAGATTTGGAAGAAGACATATATATGATGCAACCACCTGGTTTTAAGTTAGAAGGTCAGGAGCATCTAGTTTGCAAGTTGTAGAAGGCCATTTATGGACTAAAGCAAGCATCCAGAAGTTAGAATATCTGATTTGATCAGGTAATCCAGTCATATGGATTTAGTCAAAATGAGGATGAACCTTATGTGTATAAGAGGAGTGATAAAACTATAGTGGTGTATCTGATACTTTACGTAGACAATATTCTGCTTATTGAGAATGATGTTGGAATATTATCAACGGTGAAGGTCTGGTTGTCAACAAAGTTCGATATGAAATACCTAAATGAAGCGAGTTATGTTTGAGGGATCAAAGAACACGAGATCGCCAGAATATAATTCTCTCGCTGTCACAGGCCGCATACATAGATAAGGTTATGGGTAGATTTGATATACAAAACTTCAAGAAGGGTTTTGTGCCATTTAGACATGACATCAAACTGTCTAAGGATCAAGATCCTAAGATACCTGAGGAGAGGGCAAAAATGCAGAAGGTACCTTATGCTTCGATAGTAGGAAGCCTAATGTATGCTATTTATTGTACAAGGCCAGATATCTATTTCGCAGTAGGCATGATGGGTTGGTTTCAGTCGAATCCGGGTCCAGTTCACTGGACAATTGTGAAGTATATACTAAAGTACCTTCGTCGAACGAGGGACTATGAGTTGGTCTACACTGCACAGGAACTGACACCAATTGGATATACAGATTCTAACTTTATGTCAGATTTAGAATCCAAAAAATCAACATTAGGATTTATGTTCATGTTAGGAGGAGCAACAGTTAGTTGTAGAGTGTGAAACAGAATTGCATCGCAGACTCTACCATAGAGGCTGAGTATATTGCAGTATGCGAGGCAGCCAAAGAGGTGGTATGGCTCAAAAAATTTCTTTTGAACTTGGGATGTGTACCAGATGCCCAGTTATCTATTGTGGTTTATTATGATAATAGTGGGGATATAACATATGCCAAGTAGCCAAGGCACCACCAAAAGGAGAAGCACATCGAGCATAAATTCCACTTGATTTGATAATTTCAAAAGCAAGGGTGAGTAACGGTGACACAGATTGCATCTGCAGATAATGTTGTTGATCTTTTCACCAAGGTAATACCTACCAAGGCATTTGAGCGACATATAGACGCAATTAGAGTCAAAACCGTTTTGCTTCGCTACATCAAGTAGGAGATTATTATAATTTGTGTGTTCTAAGCTTGTAAAACTCTATGTTTTGATCTAATAATAAAGATTGATAGTTATTATATGAGATGCATGATGGTACGTAACATAGTTACTTGTTTTTTTGAGAATATAAAGCCATGGCTATATGGTAGTCCACTAAGTTGAAGCTAAGTGGATTGTTCCCATATAATCTAAATTAGTTCGCAGCTATGATAAGGTTGGTCGCCTTATCATGATA
The DNA here is from genome assembly GCA_947650365.1 of Chamaelirium japonicum. Classification (NCBI taxonomy): domain Eukaryota; kingdom Viridiplantae; phylum Streptophyta; class Magnoliopsida; order Liliales; family Melanthiaceae; genus Chamaelirium; species Chamaelirium japonicum. The sequence goes on from OX393549.1 coordinate 85,185,591, forward strand.
AGTTGTTGGAGATGACAGTGCATGAGGAGTCTTCACTATGGTCATCACCAGACACAATGTCTTATGGCCAAACGGAACAACCACGGTGTATAGATCAGTCAGCAGACACTGATATACTAAGCTGTGTTTCTACTTAGGGTAAAACGATCCTAAAATAGTGTTTTCTCTCTTGTCTTTCTCGCTTGTGACTTTGTCTTCCTCGGTGGAGTTTTGTAGAAGGAGAAAGGTCGTTCTTCGGAGGCACTCAGAGATCCGAGAGCGATATTCCGTACATCATGAGAGATCGGATGAACAAGAAGGTATCATCTTCCCGTAAATCATCAGCTTCTTTGTGGATGATCTTCTGTCTCCAATGACAAAGAAGACAATTCTCTGTCGTTAAAAAATCCGCACGAAGGTATGCAAGTTTCTAACACAAAGATCTAGCGAGATCATTAAATTGTATGCATGCTAGATATTTATGATGCTAGATTACCGTTAGGATGTTCAAATCATGTGCACACACATACATGCACATAAAGATTAATTTCTAAGAAAGTTTTAATCGTGTACCGTGCACCATGAATGATCTGTCTACCACTTAATCGCTTCCGTTGCGAGACTCTACCATAGGATAGCAAACAGAGAGAATACATGAGTTTTCCTGCATTCTCATCAATTAAATTTTTACATCGATTTTTAAATAATTAGATAGAGGTTTCAGAAGTTGATGATTTTTTATGACCATAATCACATTATCTTAGATAACACACATCCACAAAAAACTAGCACATTCTAAAGCCTTTAGACTTATTAAATATACTCTCCAAATTAACAATTAAAATAGACGATCGATAAATCCTTTTTTATTTGATGTACTTAGAGGCTTTAGAATGTGTTAATTTTTTATAGATGTGCTATCTAAGATAAGATAATTATGCTCACAAAAAATTAACAAATTTTGAATCCTCTATCTAATGGTTTAAAAATCAGTGTAAAAATTTAAGTGTAAAAATAATGTCCCCCGATCCTGACGATGCTCTCTATGGCAAGTTAATCATCCTCACAAAAAATCATCAAATTTTAAAACCTCTAAGGGCATCAAATATTAGAATATTTATTGACCGTTCATTAAAACTGATAATTTGAATTATGTATATGATGTCTCAAGAGGTTTTAGAATTTGATGACTTTTTGTGAGGATGGTCAACTTGCCATAGAGAGCATGCTCATCAATTTTTATCAAATTCTAAAATCTCTAGATAGGTTTTTCACAAGGTATCACAGATATCTCATATCTCACTGGATTGCTACTATATATATACTAGTATTGAACCCGTGTAATGCACGAAATAAAATATTAAAATTATAAATAATAATATATTATAATAAAAGAGAAAAAAAAATTATGATTAAAAAATAGATTGAATGAATAAATAGAAATAAATTCGGTCATGCCAATATTTTTTAGAGGGAAAAAAATCGAATAAGTAATTATGGAGACGACTGTGAAAGGGTGAAAGGGGAATATTACATATAGCCGTTGCATACTTAAAAACAAAATACTTAGCGACGGCCTGGTTTCGATTGTGCTATACAATTAAGAAGTAGGAATCGAAAATTCAACCTATATAACCTAGGATAAGGCATGTAAATCATCACAGTTTTACTAAAAATCGATTTTCTAATTGGCATTGATAATTTTCCAAACAGATATCACAATCAAACCCACAGTGGGGTCTAGTATGTAATCAATGATATTAGAATCAAAACAGAGATAGAAAAAAAAATATTATTATAATTTTTTTTCAAACCATACAACAAATGAGATGATTTAAAAAACTCATATGCCATTCGGACTTCCTTTGATTGTTTTGAATGCTGACCAATACCCCGGTTATTCAAGGTACACAACTCTATATTGCCATCATCTTGGATATTATGCAATACATCGTATCAAGTTTTCTGATTTGAAGGAGGCAATCACAAATGACATGTAACGCCCCGCATTCCGGACCGCCCAGAAAACCGCTTCCGAGCCGGACCGAACTACGGTTCGTTAGGAGGGTTTTGAGAAAGAAAGGAGAGAGCAAAGAAATAAAACTTTATCTGTGGATTACACCGATACAGAGCAAGACTAATGTTCAATATCTAAAATCTTATTGACATTTATACAATGTGCATTTACAACCAAAAACATAAATATCTTTCAGTCACGTGAAATCAACTCCTTGCTCCAGTCCATTTACTTGGGTACCGTCTTATTCTCTGCGACCTAAGGCATTTTACAAGAAAAATACCTCAGAAACCTTACGGTTTTGTAAGCCTACAACCACCACACTAAACGAATCATAATAACTTTTAAAAAAATAATAATAACAATGATATTTAGTATTTATTAGCAGATAACTTAATGAACAAGCATCACCATATAGAATCAATCATATTAGCAATGACATAGTCATATCAAATATTTCAAAATCAGTAAGGCAAAATCATCAGATCTAAACTATCAAAATAATTACCAATTGTATGAGTATAACCAACATTTATGTCACATCAAAGCAAGTCTTCTAATCCTATTGTGAACCCTGGTATTATTTTGTTCATCCTGCCCCCAGCCGGCATTACTATCGGGCCTTTTATTTCGGTGTAGAGGGCCAACTCTCTCGCCGCGCATACTCCGACACCATGCGCAAAGTCACCCATATGATCATAAGGGGTTTTCCGTCTTTCACGGTGGAGCTCTACCGCCCAACTTGCTTTCTTTAGGGTCTTCAACTACCCCGGGACAGGATTGCTAGGCCAATCCCTCGTCGAGGGCACCACCTATTGGCTTTACCACAACCCCTGCCCGTAACCCCCTAGCCTACTGATCTTCGGCTGTGCGCGCAGGGTGGTTCACGGCCCTTGCGCGCACGGGGTCCGAGTCTTTCCACATAATAGAATATCACACCATTTATAATAAAGTGATTTCGATGTTTTACCCCGGGATTCGCACCGCGCTCACATCCCATGTATCATAATAAATTTACTCTCGCCCGTATTCCCGTGTACCCGGGTCTCCACACTCCATCCAGGAGAGTGAGCCTGGTAATTATTATTTTATCATTAATTCTTAACATTAAGGAAATTCCTACTTACGGTGTCCAAGCAATCAGAAGATTTATTATTAAATTATATTATTAAGCATGCGTCGCCGGACTCGCGACTCCGCATGCAAGGCGGGGTCCACTCGACCACATGCGACGATGTCCGGCGGGACTCGCATGCAGTGTTATGGACACCTACCCTTAATTTCTATAATAGCACGATTAATTAGCTAAACAGCGTGCAGTGTCACTTGATTAATTTGATAGTATAGCAAGCTCAATAATTAAATAAAGGTGTACAACTGTCATGAAACATTAATTGATCATAGTATTTTAGCAAAGGGACATAATTCCATCAGCAGTAAAGTAATTATAATTTGTTTAGCATGGTGGTGTTCAAGTGATGAAATTCTGGTAGAGCTTACCTTAGCCAGGGTAGTGATCTCCCGTACCGTGTATATAGTTCTGATGTGTAGGATGGCTTCCAATTCATTTGAGGGGCAACACCAGGCTTCATCTAACAGTTCACAATTATGTTTGCTTATGCAATTACCGAGAGAAAGGGATAGAGAGATCTGAAGGAAGGTCTATAGAAGGGAAGGGACTGTGTCACTCGAGGGCTCCCCATGTACACTCTATGTTTAACTGAACTAATATAAAAGGAACTGGAAAAAGCACTGGAAAAGGACCAGTATAAAAGAAAATGAAGGGCACTGGAAAAGAACCAGTATAAAAATAAAAAGGTACTGGAAAAGGACCAGTATAAAAGAAATACTAAAATGAATATTCAACCGAGATCATTATTTCTTCGGATGGAGACCACTCTTAATGATCGTCGGATGCTGCTGGCGGCTCGACCGCCCTTTGCTTTGTCCGACTATCATTAGTAGGTAATCGCTATCAAAAGTATTTAATAATTTACTGATAAGAAGAAATAAAAATAATAAGGTGGTTATGATGACCGCTTTCGATGATCGTCGGAATACAGGCGGCTTTGCCGACCATTATGCTATCCGACTATCATTGACAGTGATCATTATTATGGATATATAATATAATAAAAAGATAACAAGTTAATAAGTCAGTCAGTCAGTTCACGATTAGTAAGTTTAGCAAATTCTGCAGTTTCTCGTCCTCACCTGCACACTACTCCCAAACAAACTCGCACTCTCTACCCTTGCATGCCACTCGTTAAGAGTGAAGAAGAGTCAGAGAGAGAGAGTGAGGAGAGAGGTGTAGGTTGACAGAGCAGCTCGTGATCATCGATCATCTTTACACACACTGTTCGCACACACTCATTTGGGGAGGGGGTGTGAGAAATTGGGAGGAGTCATGTTGATTCAGGGTGGAAGATCGTGCTTGCACCGCTCGATCATACTCTCGTGATCGTACATACATACACATGCACATAAACGGTCACTACACGTACTCACACATGCATGCTATCAGTATTACGTTGTGACTTGTGAGAAAGACGTTCAGAGTTGTCGGCGTCGGTCGACCAAAGGATTATTGGGATCAAGGTGCTTGCATGCACTGCTCATGCTCGCACACAGGCATACCTAGAGGGGTGGAGTCGAGGTGATCCCGTGATGGGGTAGCTAGTGGCTGGTGGAGGTTCGTCGTCGTTGGGCGGCGAAGCTTGCCGGGTTGGATTGGCCGTATACTCCATACACACACACAAGAGAGAGAGAGTGTTGGGAAGAGGGGCTCTGGTTTCTTGGATGGGTGACCGGCCGGGCTGGTGACCGGCAGTCATACACAAGAAAGAGATAGAGAGAGAAAAGGGCTCCGGGTCATGGCAGACGTCGGAGATCATGTTGTCGGGTTCGGGCGACGGGGCACAGGGATCCGACCAGATCGGTTTGTGGGGCGTCGACGATGGGGCGCCGGATTGGGTCGCGGTCGTCGGCGACGGGGCGCCGGATCGGGTCGCGGGCCGTCGAATCGTTTGCGACGGCTCGGGCGACGTGAACGGCGTTCAGGCACTTGCGACCCATGATCGGGGTCGATCGGCGACGGGGGTGGGGATTGGGCCGTCGGGTTGCAGCGACAGTGTGCCGGATCGGTGCGAGGTGGTGGTTGATGGGGCACCGACGTTGGGTGGCGCGGCGTCGAGGTCGTCGGTGGGTTGGCATTGCAAAGAGAGGGAGGCCGAAGGGCCTCTTAGCGGCGGCGTCAGTCGGACGGCACCAGTAGAAAATGAGAGAGGGAGGGAGAGTAAGTGAGAGAGGGAGATGCAGAGGAGAGAGAGACATGGGCTTGAGAGAGAGGGTTCGGGATGAGAGGGGAGAAGGGGCTGATGGGGTCGGGGTTTTATAGGGTGAAAAGGGAGGGCGGCGGCCGGGCTTGGAGTCAAGGGGCGGCGGCCGGCTTAGGGTCTAGGGGGCGGCGGCCGGCTTGGGGTCTAGGGGGCGGCCGGTGGTGAGGTCAAAGAAGGGGGCGGCGGCTGATGGGACGGAGGGGGCGGCGGGCGGCAACGAGGTCAAGGAGGGCGGCTGACGTTGGGGATGGAAATCGGGTAGAGAGAGGAGAGAGATCCGAGGAAGAGAATGGGAGATCGGGTGAGAGGAGAGAGAGAGAGAGATGGGAGGGAGATCAGAGAAATAGGAGAGAGAGAGAGATGAGAGATCGTTGGGGAAGGAGATGGGGTTTTGGGGAAGGATTTAAAAAAGGGTGGATGTTGGGCCGTTGGATCAAAGTGGAGTGGACGGCTGCGATTTTTTTTTTGATGGTGGGACCTGAGCTTCTTCTAATCCCTTTGGGCAGAGTTTGGCATAAGTCCTTCATGAGAGGTGACTTTTAGTTGTAGGACATGTAATTTTCAAAATATAGCTTAAGTCCCTATCGACGAATATATTTACTTTCTAAATAAGAATGTCTACTCGTAATGACCATAGCTAATATAGCCATTAAGATGTCCCTCGACTAATATTGCAAAATAATTGAGGATCTATACCTAATTTGTTATTTTATTTATTCATTCTAATAAATCATAAATAGTTCATTTCGCATCCGAAAAGAATAATATTTTTCTTTCTAAAAGTCCAGAAAAAATTAAATGGTTGTTATGAGTCGCACTCAGTTGTTTTGCGTGTAGGTTCGTATTGCAGAATCACGTTTGATTCAACAGAGAAAAATTTGGATCCCGTTAATTTATTTTTATTTTTATTTTTTTTATTGAGAATATTTAAGTGGCCATAACTACTGATAAGGAAGTTGGATTCGAGTGAAACAAGGTTCGTTGGAATCCTGTCGACGTTGAAGACACTAAAGTACTAATATTAAGTATTATATCCTCACAAAGGTAAAATTATAATTTTAATAATTTTAAAATTCATGGTCATTACATGACAGACTCCATGCCTTCAGCCACCGTTTTGGTAAATATTTTTTGCTCGGTGAAGTACGTCGTACACTCAACGTTGGTAGACATGTTGGAGCACTTCGTGGCAGATGAAACTCTCGTCCACTTCCATGCCTTCAAGAACGTTAAATTTGTTGATCATCTTATATAATTGTTCGTAAGATACATCAAGATTTTCCAGGCTGAAACATTGCAGCTCAGGACACCTGAAATATCGAGAGAAAAAAATTATAAAATTCTCAAGAAACTAACATACATATTATTACCTATTCAACATTTCTTACTTTCAAGTACCAAAGAGAAAAACTAGAAGATACATAGTGTTAAAATTAACTGTAATAAATTTCAAATCAACCTAATTTGCAAACCAAATGAAATGATATCCCCTAAATATTTAAGAACAAACACAAACAAAGATTCATGAGGGTAATATATATTAATGCGGAAGGAGTACTGACTGACTCTATGAGAAACCACCATAAGAAACTTCATAGGAGGTTAGCGAAGTTCGACGGAGAAGTGGAGCTCGTCACTGAGGTTGTCATCGTAGTGGTTCTTACCGTGAAGGTGGGGCTGGATCGGAGTTAAAGAAGCGCCAGGGTCCGATGGAGGTGATTTATAGTCTTATTGAGATCTCATTGAGAGCTGTTACAGAATATGAGTTGAACCCTTGGGATTACTCTGATATTTTGTTTAGTTGGGAATAAACCCACTCTTTTCACATTCGATCAACGAAGCTCCCCAAGCGTTGGATATTAAGCACAGGGTATCTCAAGTCTCAAACCTGCAAAAGGGATTAGAAACGACACGGGATTCTCTAAAGGCAAAAGGGCTTTAAATGAGCATTTACGGGCATCTGGTGAAATGAGTTTAACTTTCCACTAATGGGCATTGGAAGAAATGGGAGAAAATGGTTTGCGTCTAAAGCGTTTAATTTAAAAGGCATGCAAGAAAGGGTTCAAATGCTAGTAAGAAAGGAATCGATCATAAGAGCATTAATGGGCATGCAGAGAAATGTGTTTAAATTAAAATTAATGCTGTGTCACATGGCGGAAGCTCCTTGTAAGGCTTCTATTTTAGTATATATATATATATATATATATATATATATATATATATATATATATATATATATATATATAAAGAGAGAGAGAGAGAGGAATGTTACAGTGAGCTATGAGCTATAGAAGGAAAAAATGAGCTACGATCATTTTGACCACCCTAGAAGTTTTGAAATTTCATGAAAATTGATGGGTGTGTTGTCTAAGATAACATGATTATCCTCACCAATTTTCAAAGAATTTCAAAACTTCTATGGTCATCAAATGGTAGAAGCTTTATCCACCGTCCGTAGTAACCGTTAATTTTTCTTCTACCATTTGATGACCTTAAAAATTTTGAAATTCCTTGCAAATTGGTGAGGATGATCATGTTATCCTAGACAAAACACCCACCATTTTGTGCAAAATTCCAAAACTTCTAGGGCGGTCAAAATGGTCGTAGCTCATTTTCTCATTCTGTAGCTCATAGCTCACTGTAACATTCCTCTCTCTCTATATATAGATCATTCATTTTAAATATTAAAATGAAACATTTGATCAGTCTAAAGGGTTTAGAATGTGCTGATTTTTTATGGATGTGCTATCTAAGGGAAGATGATAATCCATACAAAAAATCACTAAATTCTGAAACCTCTATCTAACGATTTGGATGATGTGTGTCTAACTCTGTGGCAAAGTAGCATGTTTATGGATCCCGACCCATATATATATATATATACACACACACACACACACACACACACACACACACACACACACACACACTAGTGAAAACCCCGTGCCTAAGGGCACGAAAAAAATTTAGAGAAAGATGAAAAATATTTTGAAAGTGTCGAAAATATTTCGAGAGATGTGACAATAATTCGAGGGCGGCGACAATAATTCGAGAGTCGCGTAGCCCTCTTTAAAAAAAAAAAAAATCCCACTGATAGTACTGAAGGAAAAATTGATTGGCTCAAAAAGAATAAATTATACTTTGCCCCCCTGAAGATTGGCTCAAAATCACTTAACCCCCCTATAGTTTAAAAACTACATTTTCCTCCCTTCAATTCAAGTTTTATCAGATAAAAATTACCAGGCGGTAAAAGGTAAATTACACTTTGCTGCGGGGCAATTTTTTTAAAGGATAAATTACAATTTGCCCCTTTGAAGATTGGCTCAAAAACACTTAACCCCCCTATAGTTTATAAACTAGCTTTTGCCCTCTTCAAATTAGTTTTTATTAGATAAAAATTACCTGGCGGTTAAAGGGTAAAATACATATTGCCCCCCCTGAACATTGGATCAATATGCAGGTAGCCCTCTTTAAAAAAAAATCCCACTAATTGTATAGACGGGAAAATTGAAGAGTAAATTATACTTTGCCCCCCCTGAAGATTGACTCAAAAACACTTAACCCCCTTATAGTTTAAAAACTACATTCCCTCCAGTTCAATTCAGTTTTTATCAGATAAAAACAACCATGTGGTAAAGGGTAAATTACACTTTGTTGTGGGGCAATTTTTTTAAAGGGTAAATTATAATTTTCCCCCCTGAAGATTGGCTAAAAAATACTTAACCCCCCTGTAGTTTATAAACTATATTTTGCCCCCTTCAATTCAGTTTTTATCATATAAAAATTACCAAGCGGCTAAAGGGTAAATTACACTTTGCCCCACTAAAGATTAGCTCAACAAGCAGGTCACCCTCTTTATAAAAAAAAATCCCACTAGTTGTATAGGCGAGAAATGGGTTAATTACATTTTGCTTCCTTGAAGTTTAACTAAAAAACACATAACCATCCGATTAAAGAAGCGAAAGAGAGAAGAAAAAAAAAAATCGATGTATACCTCCATCGCATTTCAAGAAAAAGGGGGGAGGCGGGGTCTCTTGCATCAATTCATGAGCAACAATTCATCGATGATCAACAATTCAAGAGCAACAAAATATACACTATGCCCCCTTAAGATTGGCTCAACAGGCGGGTAGCCCTCTTTAAATAAAAAATTCTCACTGATTGTACAGACGGGAAATTGATTGGCTCAAAAAGAGTAAATTATACTTTGCCCCCTTGAAGATTGACTTAAAATCACTTAACGCCCCTATAGTTTAAAAACTACATTTCCCCCCCTTTAATTCAGTTTTTATCAGATAAAAATAACCAAGCGGTAAAGGGTAAATTACAGTTTGCTGTGGGGCAATTTTTTTAAAGGATAAATTACAATTTGCCCCCTGAAGATTGGCTCAAAAATACTTAACCCCCTGTAGTTTATAAACTACATCTTGCCCCCTTCAATTCACTTTTTATCAGATAAAAATTACCAGCGGGTAAAGGGTAAATTACACTTTGTCCCCCCTGAAGATTGGCTCAACAGGCGGGCAGCCCTCTTAAAAAAAAAAATCGCATTGGTTGTATAGGCAAGAAAAGGGTTAATTACAATTAGCCCCCTTGAAGTTTAACTGAAAAACACTTTACCCTCCGATCAGAGAAGCGAAAGAGAGAAGAAAAAAAAAGAAAAAATCGATAAAGATCTGTCAAAGAACAATTAAGAAAGCAAAATTTAGTTTGATAGAAACAGATGTTTAGAAAAGAGTAAAGAAGAACCTTTCAAGTAATGAACCATTAGCATCTGTAACACATCATTATAGGCATATGCAAATAGGAATCAGCGGATGGAAAACAAAAGGTTGCTTCCAATTTGCTGTCACAGTTCAACAGACAATCAACACCATCAAGTAAACTTGCAACTGCACCAAAAAAATATACATTGAATGACTAGAATAAATTTACTACTGTTAGGAAAAAAAAAAAATGGTAACGGAATAAGAAGGTTGGACGTAGGGCTGGCAATTTCGGACCCGACAAGGCAGACCCGACACGAAGTTAGCGGGTCCGGGTCAGGGCTAAACGGGTTCGGGTCATAAACGGGTCGGCACGATAGACCCCGTTTAATAAATGGGTCGGGTCGGGGTTTAGGGTCTGGACATGATAGACCCGGGAAGACCCGTTTAAAATTCAACGGGTCGTGTCGGGTCGGGTCGAGTCTACCCGCAATCCGATACTGTAATATATAGTATTAGCGGGTCTATCAGGTTAGGTTGAGTCGAGTCGGATTGGGTCGGATCGGGTCAATTGAACAAACCCATGTGGTAAACGGGTCTAATCGGGTCTACCCGTTTATAAATGGGTCGGGTACGGGTTTAGGATCTAGACACAATTAGTTAAACGGGTCGGGTCCGGGTCTAGGGATTTTCGACACAACCCGAAACTAGATACGACACGAACCCGACGCGACCCGACCCATTGCCACCCCTAGTTGGAAGTGAAGGCCTAGCCAGTGCATATTTCAGTTCGAAAGCCTAAAAGAAGGGGAACAACCGAGGAAGCAGCATTGACCATAAAAGTATAATGGCAAACAACATACCACAGTCCCATCTTTCTTTCAGTTTCTATCCCTAAATAGAGGAGATCACAAAAGGGTCATCTTCTATCCCTAAATAGAGGAGATCACAAAAGGGGTAGCTATGAGATACACAAAATCATAAGGAGATAAGCTTTGCATGCTTTCCTAAGGGGTAATAGGCGGGGTCTCTTGCAACAATTCATCGATGAGCAATGATTCATGAGCAACAAAATATACACCATGCCCCCCCTGAAGATTGGCTCAACAGACAGGTAGCCCTCTTTAAAAAAAAATTTTCCACGTACCGAGTGTACAGACGAAAAATTTGATTGGTTCAAAAATAGTAAATTATACTTTGCCCCCCTGAAGATTGACTCAAAATCACTTAACCCCTCTATATTTTAAGAACTACATTTTCCCCTTTGAAGATTGGCTCAACAGGGTAAATTACACTTTAGCAACATTGCATTGCACTCAGCCCTAACATGTATTCAATTTTAGCTATATTTTGCATATATTGATAAAAAAAATTTAATGTTAATTATTTAATCAACTTAACAAAGATATATGATATCATGATTATAATTTAACATAACTAGTATATTTTTCTATTGATTTTTAAAGCAAAAACTATTTAAAGTAAATGACTAACTGTAGAAGCGACGTCAATGGGTACTGCTGCAGAGACTACAGCGGGTGCAGGCTGCTAGATGAAACAAAATAAAATTGATGAGATAACATTACGGAGTCAAAAGAACGGTTGTGATATACACGCCAAGCAAGCAAAAAAAGAACAGTTGTGAAATGATCAAATTGTGTCTTTTTTTTAGGTTCCAACATAGACATTTGGCTGATTCCGACATTCCTTGTGACAATTTCACTGAAAAATTCCATCTTTATCTGTGAACTTCTATTTTTTTCCTCCATTTCAATTTTTTTTTCTTCATGACAGACCGACATTTGGTCGGAATTAACTGAAATTTGACCGAAATCCAATAGAATTTCCACCAATATTTGACCAAAATCTGACATACTATTGTACCATTATTAGGGGTGCAAGTTGGAACAGAAATTCCGATTCCGTCCGAAACCGATCCGAAAAATTACGATTTTGGCACCATATAATTAAATCTGAAATTCCAATTTCCAAAAATTCTGAAAAAAATCGGATCGGAATTGGAAAGGTGCTGAGTATTCCAAAAAATTCCGATTTCGCTCTAAAAATTCCGAAAACATCCGATCCGAAAAAATCCAAATTTTTTTAATGTTTTATTTCGACCAAACCCGACCCAGACCCATCCAAAGCAGTAGGTGTTGTGCATTGTCGGCCCTTGGGCAAAGCCAACAAAGTCGTTACTTTGGGCCTCACCTAAGGGCATATATATATATATATATATATATATATATATATATATATATATATATATATATATATATATATATATATATATATATATATGGGGGCGGGGAGCCTGCACCCGAGGTGCAGCAACAATGCGGCACCTCCCCCTTGTTTATTTGCGAAGTGTCACTAAAGTTGAGACAGGGTGAAGTGCTTTGGGGTTTGGAGGTTCATCAGGGGGAGCGCCAGAAGAACCTGAAAGAAAGCAACTGGTCAAACAAAAGCAAACAGTGAAGGATTTAGGGCTTTATATAAACACAAAAATATTGGTAAATATACCACAATAAATAAATAAATAATATAAATATGGTTAAAAATTTAGGTTCAATGGGTTATACACATGACTTAAAAAGAAATGAGGAGAGAGAAAAAAAATGAATAACGTACGTAATTAAATTAATTTCTTGTAATTTTTTCTTTTTATTCACATGTTTTTTATTTAAAGTTTATACGTCTCTTGACCTTACATTGTTGGCTGTCCCTTTTCTCGGTAAACCCTAGAGGCGCACCTGCAGAGTTGATATCTGACAGTTTGTGGTATATAGCAAACACACGCGTAGCCACACACCATTTCATGTCAGCACTTTTTGGTGCCCATCCCCTTCTCTCTCTCTCTCTCTCTCTCTCCAAACAATCTCTCTGTTCACTTAATGTTGTGCCTTATTCCTTCTATGGCTTCAATAGTAATCATCAACTATTTACTTACACTCTTCCTCTCTCTACAGCTAAATCTAACTGTCTCTCTCAAATCAAAGACCCATTTTTTCTTTCATTCCATCTGATATTGGCATCCCAATATTCTCATTTCTCTCTCTTCGTAAAAATCATTCGATACTCTCTCTCTCTCTACAATCAAAGACCTATTTTCTTTCATTCCATTTAATATTCTTTATTTGCGAAACCCAACCGTAGCCGTCCGATCAACCGAACGAACGATCGGTATTCACCCCGCCCACCGATCGCAGCTGTTACTGTGCCGGGGACAGTAACAGCGATTTCGGTGGGTGGGGTGAACCTGGCTGTCCGATCGGTGTGAATCGAACGGCCAAATATCTCTCCGACCGGTTAAAATTGTTAACCGTTCGATCGAATGATCGAACGGGTGAGATCCCGTGGGACACCATCAAATAGGACAAAAGGTAATGATTGTAATCATTACCTTTTGTCCTATTTGATTGTTTCCCACGGGATCTCACCCGTTCGACCATTCGATCGAACGGTTAAAAATTTTAACCGGCCGAAGAGAAATTTGACAGCTCGATTCACGCCGATCGGACGGCCAGGGTTCACCCCACCCACTACCTTTTGTCCTATTTGATGGTTTCCCACGGGATCTCACCCGTTCGATCGTTCGATCGAACGGTTAAAAATTTTAACCGGCTGGAGAGATATTTGGCCGTTCGATTCACGCCGATCGGACGGCACAGTATCAGCTGCGGTCGGTGGGCGGGGTGAACACCGATCGTTCGATCGGTTGATCGGACGGCTGCGGCTGGATTTCGCAAATAAGGGATTTTCGCATCTAAACCCGGTTTCGCAATAGATCGGCCCTCTATATATATATATATATATATATATATATATATATATATATATATATATATATATATATATATATATATATATATATATATATATATATATATATATATATATATATATATATATATGGGTCAGGATCGGATGACCCAGCAATTTTTGACCCAGCAAATAACCCAGCACCCTTTGATGCACCTAGAGGTTTTAGAATGGGCTAATTTTTGAAGGCATGTTGTCTATGGTATGTTGATCATCCTCACAAAAACTCAGCACATTTTAAAATCTCTAGGTGCATCAAATGCGCTCTTCAAATCAACGGTTAAAATTGACAGTAAAAAATCGTTGATTTGAAGAGTGCATTTGATGAACCTAGAGGTTTTAGAATGGGCTGATTTTTTGTGAGGATGATCAACATACCATAAGGTGCATCAAATGCGCTCTTCAAATCAACGGTTAAAATTGACAGTTAAAAATCGTTGATTTGAAGAGTGCATTTGATGCACCTAGAGGTTTTAGAATGGGCTGATTTTTTGTGAGGATGATCAACATACCATAGACAACATGTCTACAGAAATCAGCCCATTCTAAAACCTCTAGGTGCATCAAAGGGTGCTGAGTTATATATATATATATATATATATATATATATATATATATATATATATATATATATATATATATATATATATATATATATATATATATATATATATATATATATATATATATATATATATATATATGGGAGGGATACTCTTAATTATGTCCTCTTACTCATATAGATACCTATGATCCGGGCCGTCCATTAGATCTCGACGTACGGTTCGAATTAGATGGGGAGTTAAAGCAATGGTATCCGCATTAAATGTGGGCTTTTAATAAGGCTCTTAATTTGGGCATTTAATGCGGACACCATTGCTTTAACTCCCCATCTAATCCGAACCTTACGTCAGGATCTAATGGACGGCCTGGATCATAGGTAACTATATGAGTAAGAGGCCATGAGTAAGAGTATCCCACCCCATATATATATATATATATATATATATATATATATATATATATATATATATATATATATATATATATATATATATATATATATATATATATATATATATATATATATATGAGCCTGCACCCGAGGTGCAGCAACAACGCTACACCTCGGCCTTGTTTTATCTACCTAAAAGTTTTGGAATTGGATGAAATTTGGTGAGGGTGTTGTCTAGGGTAAGGTGATCATCCTCACAAATTTTTATCAAATTCCAAAACTTCTAGGGGGGTCAAATGGTCGAAGCAAAATCAGCCGTCCGCAGTCACCGTTAAAATCTGATGATTTTGCTTCGACCATTTGACCCCCCTAGAAGTTTTGGAATTTGATGAAAATTTATGAGGATGATCATCTTACCCTAGACAACACCCTCACCAAATTTCATCCAATTCCAAAACTTCTAGGTAGGTAAAACAAGACCGAGGTGCAGGCTCCCCGCCACCATATATATATATATATATATATATATATATATATATATATATATATATATATATATATATATATATATATATATACACACTTAAAATGGGTCCAACCCAACACTAGCATGCAATAGCCTGCAATGCACTACATATAAAACTTAAAGATCTTAAATACCAAACAAATCATAATTTATCGTTTTCACCCTTTGCCCGACCCGACCCAACCAAGACTCATCCGAAGCAGCGTGTGATGTGCAATTCCGAAAATTCCAAAATTCTACCAAAATTTGAAATTCTGAAAAAAAAATCCAAAAAAATGCAAAAAATAGAGAATTTCGAAAATTTCCGAAAATGTAAAATTCTGAAAAATTTGAAAAATTTCGATAATTCTGAAAATTCCGAAGCGGAATTGAATTTTGAAATTCTAAAATTTCAGAATCGGAATCGGAATGCCATTTGGGATTCCGAAAATTTTTGGAATTTTTCCGAATACCTCTATTCCGATCCAATCCGATCCATCCGAAAATCAGCCCTAACCATTATATTTTCCCTTGATGTGGAGAGACCAAATCTAGGATCCATGGCTCTAGTAGATTCTGTTTAACATGGTCAAGCATGGCAATGCACACGGTCAAGCATGGCAATGCACCGGTGTAGGAGCCAATGCTCGTGTGAGGAAACACACCTCCGTCGTCAACACGTTTTTCCCCTTCCCATTCTTCTCGATGTTTGAGCCATATTTATTTTTCTGGGTACATATACTTGATGTGTGCTTATTTGGTGGTCCCCTTTTGCTCTTCTCTTTATAGGTTGATAGGTTTACCTTAATGCTTTTGTACTCCTTTTGGAGTTCCCCTAGAGGTTCTACAATTTCTAGTGATGTTTTTCCTCTTCCCACCAATTGGGGTATCGGTTGGCGGCTAATTCTTTCAACAATATTGTTCCCGACAACTTTAACTTGCTCTTGTGTATTTAGGTTTTGCATCAGTCACCCTTCATGCTCTTGCGTATCGGTTGGCGGTTTATTTGGTGGTCCATTTTTGCATATCGGTTGGCGGTTTATTTGGTGGTCCATTTTTGCGTATCGGTTGGCAGCTTATTAGGTGGTCCATTTTTTGAATCCACCAATGATGTTGTACAAACTGTCAACTTCTCCGTTTGAAACAGTCGCATAGGAGATCTAAAATAAAATGGTGCAGCAGCTATTGACCGTAGGAAACCATACTTGCGGTACATCAACCTCGACCTCCTCTAGATCAGTCTCCATCTGTCGCCTGTCCTGAAAAAGGAAAAATCAATAATCCTTGAAAAAAATAGTGTAGCAGCCATGGCCTGCCTATACACTGGCAGAGAGATTGGAAAAAACAGAGAGAGAGAGAGAGAGAGAGAGAGAGAGAGAGAGAGAGAGAGAGAGGGAGGGAGACAACCTGTGGGGGCTTCACCGTGAGGAAGGGTGTAACATCCACCCCAAACACACAAGATTTTATCCGCTTTGCCTGTGCCCGCACGAGAACTTCCCAGGGGGTCACCCATCCTGGTACTACTCTCGCCCGAGAACGCTTAACTATGGAGTTCTTACGATCCGTAGCGGTGCACGGTTTTAAAATGTGTCTTCTATGTTTGGGAGGAAAAATTATATAAGTAGCTCAGGATCTTCTTCTCTCCAGGCGATGTGGGGTTAACTCATGGCCTTGTATACCTCACCTCACCTCATCCATCTTGGCATTCCCGCCTCAGGAGTCTTGACTCTTGGCTCTTAGCTATTGGATCTTGGTCGTCACAATCCACCCCCCTCAGGGCTACACGTCCTCGTGTAGGGTTAGACCCCCCTATCCCGAGGAGAACCGGCTCTGATACCAGCTGTCACGCCCCGGATCTGACCACAAGGGTAGACAAGTCAAACCCGGGGGTGATGGGTCTAGTTCACCTGAACTAGACCCGACCACCCAGACCCAGCCCAACTTGCCATAACCTCATGCCCTCATCTCCCTTTTTACGTGAACCGAACAGGAGAGAGAAAGGCCGGGAGAGAACGAGAGAGGAAACAGAGAAAGAGAGAGAGTGTGAGAACTAGAGAGAGAAAGGAGGGAGAGAAGAAGAAAAAGACCAAGGGAGAAGAGAGAGGAGTAGCCACAGCCCCCTCCGAGTACCTCCCCTGACCCCGGCAAACCACCACAGGTCAGCCCTCCCTCTCTCCTATCCTCCTCCACTGCACAACCCAACCTCGCAATCTTATAACATTGACTTACCCTTATAACCCCATAACCACCGGGTTTGACTGGTTTAACCTTGTAGTCGGATCCAGGGCGTAACAGAGGGGGGAGGTTAGACCGGCTTTAGATCGTTAGATCTGACGATCTGGTAGAGATAGAGATAGAGATAGAGAGGGAGACAGAGAGAAAGAGGGGGGGGAAGACAACCTATGGGGGCTACATCGCGAGAGAGGGAGAAGGGGAGATCGGCTTCAAATATGGGGAGAGGACGGATGGGGCTCGCCTGTGGGGTCTTCGTCGTGAGGGAGGGTAAAGGGGAAACCGGCTTCATTGCCTGCGGGGTCTTCATCGCGAGAGAGGGGGGAGGGGAGACCGGCTTCGGCTTCAGATCTGGGGAGAGGAGGGAGGGGGCTCACAGGGTTCTGAGGGGGATCACGAGGTATGGCTCACGGGGTTTCGAGGGGGATCATGGGGGTACCAAGAGATCGAGGGAGGCCTTCGATACATTGCGGCCGGGTAACGTGCGGCTACACCCTTCCGGGGCAATTTCGAAATATTTTTTTTTTTGGGATTGATCACCCACCCTTGGATAGCACACACAAAAAATTTCAGCCCGATCCAAGCTTTGTAGGCCGTCTAAATGTGATCGAGTTTTATCGATCGTTCATTTTTGTCGTCATTTTGATCAGCACATTTGGATGGCCTACAGGGCTTGGATCGGGCTGAAATTTTTTGTGTGTGCTATCCAAGGGTGGGTGATCAATCCCCAATAAAAAAAATTCCCAAAATGCCATGGAAGGGGGTGCTGCACGTTACCGGCTGCAATGTATCACTACTCTCTCTCTCTCTCTCTCTATATATATATATATATATATATATATATATATATATATATATATATATATATATATATATATATATATATATATAGAGAGAGAGAGAGAGAGAGAACAGGGTAAAATTTGAGCTGCCAGCCATGTGTTTGCTTTTAAATGGACAGATCTATTAAAAAAAACAAAAAGTCACCCATTTCCACCCACGACCCCCCCCTGCATCTTTCTCTCTCGTTCGCTGAAACCCGACCACCTCCGACGCCTTCTCCCCTCCGTCGCCGATTGCTGTGTTGCTGTGGAGGGGGCCGATTGCAGCCTCGCCCTCTGACGCGGATCGCACCTGCCCCGACCGCACCTCCACCTCTGGCATCTTCTCCCCTCGGGGCTATCTTTTCTCTGGCACCGATTGCACCAGCCCCGACCGCACCTTCACCTTCGGCGCTGATCCACTTCCACCTCCGGCATCGATCGCATCAGCCCCGACCACCACCCTCCATCTTCGGCGTTGATTGCTCCTTCGGCCTCGAAATTCTCCTCCGGTGACGATGGATCGCACTTGCCTCGATCTTCATCCCAGACGCCGGCAGCTCCCCCTCCCCAGAAGGGATCTTCTCCGATCTTTATCCCAGACGTCGGTAGCCTTGATCTTCATCCCCGATGCCAGCAACCCCGATTTCAGCGAGAGAGAGATCCAAATGGGTCGGGGCTGACTGGGGAGGTCGGACTTGGGTCGGGGAGCTGCCGGAGGGGGTGACATTGCCTGAGGGTGCTGCCGGAGCTACGAGGAGGGTGTGATCAAACATCGGGGTGCGGCCGGGGGGACGGGGGGCTACCGGAAGGGGACAAGGGGCTGTCGGAGAGGATCAGAGGGCTGTCGGAGGGGGAAGAGGTTGCCGGAGGCAGTCGGGGGGTTGCCGAACTGGGTTGGGGGGCTGCCGGAGGGGGACGGGGTCGCCGGAGGCGGTTGGGGGTACTGTCGGAGGGGGAGAGGTAGGGCTGCGAAGAGAGGGATAGGGGTTGGGTCACAGCTGTAACACATCTGGGTTTTTTTTTTTTAATGGACGATTGGATCGTTAGAATCGAACGGCTGCCGGTGTCAACTCAAATAAGCAAATGGGCTATCAAATGGTCAAAGTAAAATACCCACAGCTCATTTTCTCCTACCGCAGCTAACAGCTCAACGTAACAGCCCAATATATATATATATATATATATATATATATATATATATATATATATATATATATATATATATATATATATATATATAAGTTTGGGATCCAGAAACATGCTACTTTGCCACGGAAATAGACACACATCATCCAGATTATTAGACAGAGGTTTCAGAATTATTGATTGTTTGTAAGGATGATCATCTTCCCTTAGATAGCACATCCATAAAAGATCAGCGCATTCTAAACCCTTTAGACTAATCAAATGTTCTCTTCAATTTAACGGTTAAAATGAACGGCCGATAATACTTTTAGATTTGATGCATCTAAAAGGTTTAGAATGTACTGATTTTTTATGGATGTGCTATCTAAGGGAAGATGATCATCCGTACAAAAAATCAATAAATTATGAAACCTCTATCTAACGATTTCTCCGTGGTAAAGTAGTGTATTTCTGAATCCCAACCTCCGTATTTCTTTGAGATAACTTTGAGAAACCTATCTAGAGGTTTTAGAATTTGATGAAAATTGGTGAGCATGCTCTCTATTGCAAGTTGATCATCCTCACAAAAAATCATTAAATTCTAAAACCTCTAGAGGCATCAAATACACCATTCAAATTATTGGTTTTAATGGACGATCGATAAATCTTCTAACATTTGATACCCTTAGAGGTTATCTCATATATCTCATATCTCAGTGGTTATCTCATATATCTCATATATATATATATATATATATATATATATATATATATATATATATATATATATATATATATATATATATATATATATATATATATATATATATATATATATATATATATATATATCTGGGGAGGGATACTCTTACTAATGGAATCTTACTAATGAAGTTACAAATCGCCTTTTACCTATGCTAGATGTTTCAGAATTTGATGAAACTTGGTAGCGATGCTATCTATGGCAAGTTGATCATCCTCACCAAAAATCATCAAATTCTATAACCTCTAGGAGCATCAAATATGTTATTCAAATTAACGGTTAAAATGAATGATCGATAAAACTTCTAACATTTGATGCCCCTAGAGGTTATAGAATTTGTTGATTTTTGGTGAGGATGATCAACTTGCCATAGATAGCATCCCCACCAAGTTTCATCAAATTCTAAAACCTCTAGGGTAAATAAAAGACGGTTTGTAACTTTACTAGTAACCATTCCATTAGTAAGAGTATATATATATATATATATATATATATATATATAGCACCCCCTTCTGGGATATTTTGGGAATTTTTGTTTTTGGAGATTGATCACCCACTCTTGGATCGCACACACAAAAAATTTCAGCCCGATCCAAGCCCTGTAGGCCGTCCAAATGTGTTGATCAAAATGACGACCAAAATGAACGACCGATAAAAGTCGATCACATTTGGATGGCCTACAGGGCTTGGATCAGGCTAAAATTTTTTGTGTGTGCTATCCATGGGTGGGTGATCAATTCCTAAAAAAAATTCCCAAAATGAGCCGGAAGAAGGTGGTCGCACATTAAGCCGCACGTTACCCGGCCGCAATCTCTCTCTCTCTCTCTCTCTCTCTCTCTCTCTATATATATATATATATATATATATATATATATATATATATATATATATAGAGAGAGAGAGAGAGAGAGAGAGGAATGATAAAATGCGGCGTCGCGTCGTAGCCGCCTGATGCACTGCTGCGGTGCGTGCGATGCACGCAGCGGTGCATCAGGCGGCTGCGGTGCGACGCCGCACGCACCGCACGCCGCATCCTAACACGCCCCTATATATATATATATATATATATATATATATATATATATATATATATATATATATATATATATATATATATATATATATATATATATATATATATGGGATTAATTCTGAACATTACTCTTTTTTTCTTCAATTGACCACACGATAAAAATAGAAAATAGCATATGATATACCTTAAAAAGGTATATGTGAAATAATGCTCCTAAAGTTCAAGGCATTAATATTTGTCAAGTTAGAACTTTGAAAACTATGCATTCGTTGTATATAAAAAATAAAAAAATAATACTTTGGGCTTCAGTTCGTGCTTCTGGTCGAGTTACTGGTTGTCCATACCCAGCCCATATCACTGTCGGTTTTGACTGTTCGAGCCCAATCAGGCCCAAATCCCAAGCTAACGCTCCCCAAACAAGGCCCAAATCAGGCCCAACCTGTTAGACATCGGGCTGGCCCAAACCCTCTGACTGCCCAAACCCCGATACTTGCTGCGTACTAAGCTACAGCATCTGCTCGACCACAACCCCGATCTCTAGATTCCCTGATGGGGCATCTGGAGCAGATGATTCCGGCCCATGAAGGATTTGGATCGCCAGGATCTATATGATCCAGCGCCTCCGGTGCAATCAGTAAAACTGGCCATGTACCTGATCAACAAGCATAGTCATGGGCCGTAGGCCCAATCATTGCAGTGTACACATGGCCCTGTAGTCCCTTTACTCCAATCTTTAATTTTGTTTGGTTTATGGAAAGGGATGCGACGACAACAAGACCTCAGGAGGCGCCACAATCCGGTGCAAGCATCACAACACCGCCACTCCAACGAGCCCGACTGACAAGCTAAAACAGCAACACCACCACACCGGCAGAAAGACGCCACACCCGGCACAAGAACATGCATGGCGTATCGTCACCGAAAGAGTGGAGTTGGCTAACAGAGGCATTGACACTAGCGGTACAACTCGGGTTGGGTTGATTCATGTTTGAGCCAATCCGTTACCGAACCAAACAAGTTCAGTTATACCATCTTGAAACCGAACCAAACTTACTTGGGCATAGACCCGAACCAACTTAACCCACTAAGATCGGGTTGGCTTAAAGAAATAATGGTCATGGACTATTTACTAATAAGCCATAGATCCAAATTATGCTCTAGGCTTTAGCAACCCCTTGAGTTCTCTTCCTAGTTGATACAGCATTAGCAAACAACTAATGTTTACTCGTGTGCTAGTGTGATCTAGCCTAAAAGTTCAATCTGTGACATATATCTGTGGCTTAATATATATGGGTTCCGTTCTCAGGTTGGGTCGGGTCTACCTGAGCCCCAATCCAGAACCGATCCATATTTAGTCGGGTCCACAAAACTTAGAACCAAACCAATCTATTTTGTCAAAATACCTGAACCAAGTCAACTCATTTAGGTCAGGTTGGTTCAGTTCTCGGTTTTACCCGACCCAAGTTGCACCCCTAATTGACACCACATTGACAACACAATCGCACCACACCGTACGTGTAATATGATCTGATCAGGCGTCGATGCTTGCATGCCGCAAGCACGTGCTGTGCTGGTGTGACTTAAAATAGCACCCCAAACCACGGAATTGGGGTCCAGCTAACGACACATGTCCCCACTTGTTTGATCACCTGACCCTTATGATGGGAGCTCCATGGGGTTCTCTTGGTAGCCTGTAGATCTCAATAATCCAGAACAATCCAATCGGACGATAATAACAGATGTCGAAGGCAGCACCGTGGTTCTGGGCGACTGAGTTAAGGGCTTTACTTCTTCAAACTTATCCTTATCAATCCGGTGAGACACCATGCACGACCCTTACCAATCACATTAAGTGTTATGTCTGGTTCAGTGTACATGCACATTGAGCCGATTTTTCTCCTGTGCTATCCTACAGCATGGGGGGTAGGCCCCACATGCTCTTGGATTGTGTCCCATCTCGAGATGGGAAATTTTTTGATGTGTCCGGCTGCTGTTAGCCCGCGCCTTGCACATCAATCAGCGGGCGCGATTTAGCACAATCGTACTAAATCGCACGCGCTGATGGGAGGGCACAGTAGTCAGGCACATCAAGGTTTTCCGTCACGATGGGACATCTCCGGCCCCGTGGTCAAGGTATGAATTCTTTAGCGTCCGGCTGTTGTTTGCCCACGCCTTGCACGTAAATCAGAGGGCGCGATTTAGCACAATCGTACTAAATGGCACTCACTGATTGAAGGGTACAGTAGTCGGACATATTTAGGCGCATCAAATGTTAGAAGATTTACCGAACGTTCGTAAAAACAGTTAATTTGATTATCAAATTTGATGCCTTTAGTGGTTGTAGAATTTGATGAATTTTGGTGAGGATGATCAGTATAGTATAGGTAGCATGCCTATCAAGTTTCATCAAGTTATGAAACATCTAGATTGGTTTCGCACAAGGTTTCGTATATATAAAAGAGAGAAAAATATTACAGGGAGCTGTGAGCTGCCGGTTTAGAAAGTGAGCTACGGATATTTTGGACCCCCTACGAGTTTTGGAATTTGATGAAATTTTGTGAGGGTGTTGTCTAGGGTAAAATGATCATCCTCACCAATTTTTATCAAATTTCAAAACTTCTAAGGGGGTCAAATTATCGAAGCAAAATCTGTCGTCCGCAGTCACCATTAAAATCTGCACACACACACACACACACACACAAACACACACACACACACACACACACACACACACACACACACACACACATATATATATATATATATATATATATATATATATATATATATATATATAGAGGAATGGGATGCTGCCTATCAAAGCAGCGTTTTTGCTGCTTTGAGATATTGTTTGACCATCCTAGAAGTTTTGGAATTTGATAAAATTTGGTGAGGGTGTTGTCTAGGGTAAGATGATCATCCTCACAAATTTTCATCAAATTCCAAAACTTCTAAGAGGGTCCAATGGTCGAAGCAAAATGTTGCAGATTTTAACGGTGACTGCAGACGACTGATTTTGCTTCGACCATTTGAACCCCCTAGAAGTTTTGGAATTTGATGAAAATTTGTGAGGATGATCATCTTACCCTAGACAACACCCTCACCAAATTTCATCAAATTCCAAAACTTCTAGGATGGTCAAACAATGTCTCAAAGCAGCAAAAAATGCTGCTTTGATAGGCAGCATCCCATTCCTCTCTCTCTCTCTCTCTCTCTCTCTCTCTATATATATATATATATATATATATATATATATATATATATATATATATATATATATATATATATATATATATATATATATATATATAGAAACAAGATGCTACCTTTGAAAACAACATTATTCGCTACTTTGATAGGTCGTCGATGGCTATCAAAGCCTTGAATGACGACAAAGGTCATTCGAACTCATAAACGGGTGGTGTTAGAAGTCACCGGAAGGTGGTTTCCAGGTGCGGATGTCCTCGGAGGTCACCGGATAAGATGGGGTGATGAATGGATGTCACACAATAGAAGTAGTCATCGAAGTTCTCTATCGGTGGAAGTCGATAGGTGGTGTCAGCGGAGATCATCGGTGGAGGTGATCAGAGGTTGTTTATGTTGATTCTGGCCGAAGATCACACGTGGAGCGGTCGTGGTGGGATGTCAAAGTAGCAAAAACGCTGCTTTGAGAGGTAGCGTCCCGGCCCTCATATATATATATATATATATATATATATATATATATATATATATATATATATATATATATATATATATATATATATATATATATATAATATTTCACTACGAATGGATAAAGGGAGCCGTTCGATACAAACATAAGAGGCGGTTAGAAAATCTTATGGCCAAGATCTTTCATATTAGGTAGTTATGCAGGATAACCAGTGTCTGTCCTGATCAATAATGTGTTAAACACCGTCCTAATCATAACCGTCCATGCCTTGATCAGTGAATCGCATTCAAACACAACAACCAGGCAAATGGACGCTGTTATCATATGCCACGTCAATTGTGCATTCAAAAAAATGCTGTATCATTGCCACGTCAATTTATCTGACCTCACCGTCATCACCGATCCCTCTCTCTCAATCTCTCCACGATCCCTTGCTTCTCTCTCAATCTCTCTCCCCGATCCCCGATCCCCGATCCCCGATCTACACGTCCCCCCCCCTCTCTCTCTCTCTCAATCTCTACACGATCCGTCTCTTCTCTCTCAATCAGTCTCCACGTCCCGATCTACATGCATCGCACGCTCTGTTTCTCTCTCCCACTCCAAGGGCTTCATCTAACCCCCGATCTACACGTCCCTCTCTCTTTATCTCTCTCAGTCTTTCTCCACGATCCGGAGAAGAGAAGGGGGGAGACCAGAGAAGAGGAAGGCCCCTACAACTGCCGCCTGCAGCCAGCCATCAGATCTCTACTTACCCTTTCCTCCCCCCTCCTCTGTCGATCCCGATCCAAAGCCCGCCGGTGCCGAGCCTACGCGAGGAGCTGGGCTTCAAGGAGCTGGAGGGGATGGTCGCCTACGGCATCTTCAGGGACCGCAGGATGTACGACAAGGTCTTCGGTGATGCCGACCGGCTCCGCCGCTTCCTCCGGTGGCGCGTCCAGGTGATGGAGAGTAGTCTCCGCCTTCCCCTCTGATTACCGTCCCCCTTCCCCTTTGATTCCGCTGATCGCACACCCCCTCCCCTCCGCGCCAGCGCCCGTGCCCCATCGCGAGACCCCCTT
Source organism: Chamaelirium japonicum (assembly GCA_947650365.1). Lineage (NCBI taxonomy): Eukaryota > Viridiplantae > Streptophyta > Magnoliopsida > Liliales > Melanthiaceae > Chamaelirium > Chamaelirium japonicum. The sequence continues at coordinate 85,211,624 of OX393549.1, forward strand.
CCCCTCTGATTCTGCTGATCGCACGACCCCCTTCCCCCTCTGATTCCTCTGATTCCGCTGATGCTGCCTCCTCAGGTCGGGAATCACCCTCCTCCTCCGTCGACTTTGGGAGCCCCGAAGCCCTAGAACAGATTCGTCGACGCCGTCCTCAAGCGTTCCCACTGCCTCGGCGGCACCCGCCGTGCCCTCGACGCCGAGGACTATGAGTCCGCTGTTCGCTTCGTTCAGATCGGCTCCCGCTGCAGTGACCCCTCCGCCTTCAACCAACGCGATCTGGATGCCGAGAGTCACCTCGAGTTTGTCGTGCGTAAGCGCCTCGCCGCCGCCGTCGACCAGCGAGACCACTCCTCGATCCTCCACTTCGTTCGGATCTTCGCCCCGCTAGGCCTCTAGGAGGAAGGGCTCCAGATCTACATCGCCTACCTCCGGAGGGTGATCGTGCACCAATCCCGGAGTTCGAGCACTTGCAGGAGCTCACCGTCGTAGACCGCCAGCAGCACGCCGGCCACCATGTCGCTCCCAATCTGGGGCAGGACCACCACCACGATTTCGTGGGCTGCCTCGCCAATCTCTTCAAGGACATCATTCTTGCCATTGAGAAGAATGATGAGGTCCTTCACAGTCTTTGCGGGTAGGACGGGATCGTGTATGTCATCTTTGAGCTCCAGGAGGAGTGTGATTCCCGGGGCGCCCAAATCTTGAAGAAATACATGGACTATAATAAGCTCACCCGCCTTACCTTCGAGATCAACTCCTACAGCAAGCAGCTACTCTCTGTCGGAGTGCCCGAAGGCCCTGATCCGAGGGAGGTGGTGACATATCTGGAGGAGATTCTGACCCTGACCCAGCTCGGAGAGGACTACACCGACTTCATGGTGTCCAAGATCCGCGGGTTGGGTTTCGTCAACCCTGAAGATTCGGGGGTTGGGTTCCATCGATCCGAGGGAGGTGGTGACGTATCTGGAGGAGATCCTGGCCCTGACCCAGCTTGGAGTGGACTACATTGTCTCCAATGTTTTGTAATTTTTAATATTTTTTTTTATGCTTCATGTTTAGTTGACTTGCATTTTATATTTCATCTGATTGATAATATTCAAGTGATTGATAATGTCCCTTGATCCGCGTTCAGGAGGTTGCGATAGACACCAATATGGAGGAGGAGGATGCCGTCATCATTGATGTTTTGAGGCCACATCAATCCAAACATCATTCCAATCAGGTTGTGAGCAATTTTTTTCAATTTTCTTTGTATAAATTTTTTGTTTCAACATGGCTCTTGGTTCCATTTTTAATTCTAATTGGTCCCTAATGCACACTTCTCTCTTTTTCTTTGTTTGTGTTAAATGTGGCATTGACTTCTCATGCTCCAATCTCTTTTAAATTTTTTTCGAACATCATCCCAAAAACATCAGGTTATGTTAGAAAAAAATAATGTTCATTTGACATGACCTGATGTTTTTGGGATGATGTTCGAAAAAAAAACCGTTTTTAGGACTGTATAAGATCTCTCTCTCTCTCTCTCTCTTGCTCTCTTGCTCTATAACATTTTTTTTTAATCTGATTTTTTTTTGGGACTAAGACCCTTTTTGTTTTTGCTCAAATGACTCAAAGATAACCTTGGTTTTTGAGCCTGGGATAAGCCTGATCTACGGAGGAAACTCAAATTTCAGTAAAGCCTTGGTTATGTGCGGCCTTCAAGCCCTTATTTCGGTGGGTGTTCGAGTAGATACAATAGCCCTATTGGTTATAGTTTATATTTGCAGAATTTTAGTAATTGTGCTTCTTTGCTGGGCATAAATTGACTCAGAATTTCAGTAGATCATTAGAATTTTAGTAATAGTATGCGGCCTTTGAGCCACTATTATAGAATTTCAGCAATTGTGCTTCTTTACTGAAATTTTGTAATAGTGTTTCTTTGCTGAAATTCTATAATAGTGCTTATTTTTTTGCTGAAATTATGCAATAGTGCTTCATCAAATTTTGAAGAAACTAGAAAGACTAGCCGATCGACGCCTGTAACCCATGAGCTTGGTGGGGCTTCTGCTCAGGTTTCATTCTATCTTAATGATTTATTTCCATGTGTAGAGATCTATTAAAGAATCATACAAGTATTGGTGTGATTTGGTCCATAAGGACCAATTTATCTCTAAGGTCACTGTGTTTGATTCTTCCTTTTATTTCCCTGCTAAAAATGAATATGAATTTCTATAGAAATTAAACCGGCGACGACTAACTTCGATATCACTGTGTCGGGCCTTAGTGCTCATGCACTTAGCCTTCGGGCCCGCCTTAGTGATATCGGAGTGAGTCATCGTCGGTTTCGGTCGTTCATTCAACTCGCGAAAGAGGCGGAATAGGTGGGACAATTGTCGTCGTTCTTTTTGTTTCAAGTAATGCATCGGTCAATTTAAATTTGTTTCAGTTGGGATTGAGCTCATGCCACCAATCATACTGAATTTTCAACGGTTTTGGTATAGACATGTCGTTTTTGGTTAGAACTAATTAGTTTTGATCTGTTACTATCGGGCATAATACAAATTGTTGGAAAAAAAAAACAGGTTGTTTAGGTTCTTTTTTTCTTTCAATTCAATCAGATTGTTTCCACTTATGAAGTTGAAAAAATGTTACAATTTACACCATCTCTTAGATTGAGGCCATAATTTAGAGATGGCAAAGAAAAATGTAATTACCGGTTTGTCATGTATGCCAAGTTAAGCCCAAGTTATCACTTCAAGCAGCTCTTCAAGAGTTCCATATCCTCCTGTATTCGAGCTTAAATGAGATCTCAACTTCAAATAATACTTATATGAGTAATGATATTTTATTTTCTCTTCCCTATAAAGATATATAATTAGCCCCTATAGAAATTGGAATCATTAATTTTCAGATAACAAGAATCTCTTGAACATAGAGGGTCGGACACAATGCCACCGTGGGGTGCATCGACCAGCACTTTGTGCGATGGGGTGCATTCGCCGTTGCACCAAGCACTGGCCGATGCCCCCACATCAGGGTTGTGCCCACATTTGTGTCACCTTGCATGTTTAAATATATAGCAGGACTCTAAGAATTATGTCATACTTGGAGGAAATATATCACATTAATTTATGAACATTCAATTTTTCATACCCGCCCATTTTTTGTGCAAAGGGATTTTTGCAAAAAAAATTGTGCACAGAGATTAGGCAAAAGGAAGCTAGGCATACAAATATATCTATCACAAAGGTTTTGTAAACAAATCAATGTCTAAGGAAATGCAACCATTTTGGATATACATTTATTAAATGTTCATCATTTACTGGGATTTTTTTCTAGCAAAGCTGATCGAATACTTTTCTCTTGCTAATTTCATTTACACTAATTATTTTTATAACATTTCTTATGTAAGGCCCTGTTTTAAGTTTTAATTAGTGAGAAAACCATGAATTACGCCAGCAGTATTGAGAAGACATTATACCTTACCTCGGGACATTATACAAAATCGCGTCATAGAATACTATATTGTCAGTCCCCCTTCTTTCAATCCCAAAATTTATAAAATGATTGGTGATTGCCTATTTCAATCCCAACCTATTTTGTATTTTGATTGGTTTATATTTTGTATGTGAATTGGTTTAAATGAATTATGATTGGTTTATATTTTGCAATATTGGAGAAAGGTTTATATGAATAGATGGCTAGAAGCCTAGAAATAATTTTGCTCTCTTGAGCTATACGAATTTTTATCTCTACAAATTTTAATTGAATAGTGTAAAACTTTTTATATGAGGGCATTTGAATTTTGAAGCTCAAAGGAAAACAATGCCTCGGTTAGTTTAAATTTGTTTCTGTTGGGATTGAGCTCAAGCCACCCATGATACTGAATTTTTAACTATTTTGGTACAGACATGTCGTTTGTCATTGAAACTAATTAGTTTTGCTCTGTCACGACCAATAATAATACAAATTATTGGGAAAATAAATTAGAGGGTATGTTTTGAGTTAGAAGAAAGAAGTATGTTTGCTTCTAATTATGCCTTCTAATTTTTTTGTGCCTTCAAATACTGCTCTGTTTGAACAAAAAAAAAGTGTTGCCTTCCATGGACAAAGAAGAACCTAATTAAGGACATTGACTAAGTTGGGGTTTACCAGTCTCATCCACTAAAAATCATCCTCTCCATATATGATGATGTGGATTCTGGAGCTAAACCTTTGAAATTGATCACTCTGAGGTTTGAACTCTTGGTAAAGTTGAGTGTTGTGTGTGGGAACTAAGGATGCAGCAGACAGAGCCGACAACATCCTATGCCACTTATTCCCTAATGATCCTGTCATGGAGCTTCCTCACCAGGTATGATTGATTAATGCATGTACTGCTACTCTAGCTGACTACATATGCTTTAGAGTTTGAATCGTTTTACTCTACCAGAGATTGAAACCAACTCTTGCAGTCCTATGGACCAAGTATGGTTGGTCCATGGTGTTTTGTCTATAGGCTAATTATTATCTTTAGCACGAGCTAGAAAATGTCAGGTAGTAACAAGGTTATAATTTTTTTTTTACATTTTTGCATATAACTGTCTAACAAATACTGATATTATAAATAGCCCAGTCATGTTTTAAGTTGTATAAATAACCCCCACATCTGAAATTTAATAAATCCTTCTATAATTACTTCTTTGCTCACTTTTTAATGAGATATGATTGCATTTCTGCTCTTGAATGAAACTAACGAGTGCCAAGGCTTGCTCTTGAATGAAATGCTCAGAATCTGTAAAATAACAAATTTCAGTAATGTCTATTTAATATCTGGAAGATCGTCGTGAAGCAGGGTCTACAAAGTTTCAAGAATCACCTGTTATCAAGCTAGCCAGTGTAGGTACTGCTAGCTCCATAAGGATGCATTCTTTACCTACTCTGTCTACATGGTAGGTCAGGTTCCTCAAAGCCCATACAGACTTTGACCTTAGTGTTGCGTTCATTGACTTAAATAACTGAACAAACAATTTGACAACTCCACACTGAATAAAGACCGACTTTTGAGTTGTAAAGTCAACAGCTACATTGCAAATAGCTTCGAGTGCAACAACCTATAGTGAATCGATTACTCATGCATTTCAGATACAAATGCCAATTATCAAATGCTATATATTGCAGTACTGGAAACTTGAAGGTATTCCACCTACAACAATGCACTATAAAATCCTTTGAAGTTTTCAAAGGTTTTTGTTGTAATTTGCCTTCGATTTTTGTTTACATCCCAATTGGTTTTGGTTACATCCTAATTTTGTTGTAAGAATCATCAAGCGAACTAGGTTATTGGTAGAATGTGAGATTTTTGCAGTATATTTTAGGAGCTTTTTTTTTTTTCCTTCCATGTATGATTGATTTGTAGGAATGTGGAATTATGATATTAATGTGCACATGTTTTTAATACACAATTATTAACTGAGCAAATGCATGGTGACTGAATTTACCAATGAATTCGTTTCGCATCCAGAAATTATGATTTTTATTTCTAAAAATTTACGAAAAATGAAATGGTGGTTATGAGTCGCAGTCGGGCGTCTAGCATGAAGGTTCATCTTACGAAATCACGCCCGATTCAAATTAGGAGAAAGTCAAGTCCTGCAATTGGGACCGGATCCATGGACCGTGACAAGGTGACGTGGGGGTCTGAGAGGAAGGCGCTTAGCCCTCGCGTCTTGCCGGGGGCTAAGCCCGGTTCAAATGAGCCGCACGGTCTGAGAGGAGGGGGCTTAGCCCTCTCGTCCTGTCAGAGGCCGAGGCCCGGGTGGTGGCCAATAGGCACAGGCATTATTGTCACCTCAAAATATTGTTTTCTCCCTCGAAATATTATCGCCACTATCGAAATTTTTTTTGCCTGCCTCAAAATATTGTCATCTACCTCGAAATATTGTCATCGCCCTCGAAATCTTTTGCGTGCCGATAGACACGGGCATTATTAGTATATATATATATATATATATATATATATATATATATAGGGACGTTGAGATGTGAGCTACGGGTGGAGAAAATGAGCTGCCCTTATTTTGATCCCCCTAGAAGTTTTGGAATTTAATGAAATTTGGTGAGGGTGTTATCTAGGATAAGATGATCATCCTCACCAATTTTCATCAAATTCCAAAACTTCTAGGGTCATCAAATGGTAGAAGCATTATCTACCGTCCGTAGTCACCGTTAATTTTGCTTCTACCATTTGATGACCCTAGAAGTTTTAGAATTTGATGAAAATTGGTGAGGATGATCATCTTATTCTAGATAACACCCTCCCCAAATTTTATCAAATTCCAAAACTCCTAGGGGGATCAAAATGAGGGCAGCTCATTTTCTCCACCCGTAGCTCACAGCTCACTGTAACATTCCTCTCTCTCTCTCTCTCTCTCTCTCTCTCTCTCTATATATATATATATATATATATATATATATATATATATATATATATATATATATATATATATATATATATATATATATATATATATATATATATATATATATATATATATATATATATATATATATATATATATATATATATATATATATATATATATATATATATATATATATATATATATATATATATATATATATATATATATATATATATATATAGGGGGGGGGATGATCTCCGTGCCGACCCGAAGACTCCGCCTAACCAGAAAATCGAGTCGATTCAAAAGTCCGATCGGACGTTTGTCTAGTTCGTAGGTTCAGATAGTGGTGACTTGGAATTGAACTTCTGAATAGTCAAAAGATTATTAACACGAGGTGTGATCTCGGAGTTCAGCAGAAGCCTACATCTCCGTGCTATAAGGAGCAACTTGAATTAACTAACACTTGAATTGGAGTGACCTGGAGGCTAAGTTTCACCTGTTTTTATTCGAAAAGAAGATCGGAAGTTTAGGATGTCAAAGCTCTGGATTTGTCGGAAGTCTGATTCAGAAATCAGATATTCGATCCTATTACACTTGTTGGGTCTGTTAGTTATAGAGTTTTTTGAACGGGAACCGGGGTAGAAGGTGGTTTTCTACAGCTGTCGTTTGGATCCCGGCGGGAACTGGTGGGCTCCATTATCGTCTCTGGGGACACTCAGGCAGGGCTGGTGGGTCCCGTCGTTGCCTCGGCGGACTCCCAGGCAGGGCTGGTCGGTCCCGTGATTGCATCGGTGGACCCTCAGGCAGGGCTGGTGGGTCCCGTCGTTGCCTCGGCGGACCCTCAAGTAGGGCTGGTGGGTCCCATTGCGGGGCGTTTGGTCAAAATTTGCACCTATAGTTACCCCCTCCAAGTTGGCTAGAGGCTGATCTAGCTGACTTGGAATCGAGGTGCAAAATCCAAACCCCCCGCCAAGGGCTGGTGTCAAAAGTAGGGTCTCGTCGAATGTTGCTGGCTTATTGGACTATGACAACCGATCAGTCAAGATTGACCGATCGGATGATTTTGACCAATCGGTCAAAATTGTTCGATCGGATGCTTTCAGTCGGTTGGACTTCAGGCGATCAGGCAAAAAACCAAGTTTTCAGTGGAAATTCACCCGATCGTCTGCCAGTCGATCGGGGTGAATTCTTCGATCAAACGGTCGAAGTTGACTGATCGGTTGAAATTGTCCAATCAGATTTTTTGACCGATCGGGTATTGTCAACCGATGGAGCTTGGGGCGATCGGGTAAAAAACTATGTTTTTTGCCTGATCCTTTTGAAAATCACCCGATCGTCTGCCTACCGATTGGGAGAAGTCTTTTCCGCCGATCAATCAAATTTGTCCGATCGGATAAACTTGACCGATCAGATTTTTTCAACCGGTGGAGGTTGGATCGATCGGGTAAAAGACTATGATTTTTGCCCGATCCTTTGGAAAATCACCCAATCATCTTCCTGTTGATTGGGTGAAGTCTTTTCGGCCAATCGGTCAAATTTGTCTAATTGGATAAACTTGACCGATCAAATATTTTTAACCGGTGGAGGTTGGCGCGATCGGGTAAAAAACTACATTTTTTGCACGATTCTTTGGAAACTCACCCGATCGTCTGCCTTTAGATTGGGTGAAGTCTTTTCAGCTGATCAATCAAATTTGTCTGATCGGATAAACTTGACCGATCGAATATTTTCAACCAGTGAAGGTTGGGGCGATCGGATAAAAAACTACGTTTTTCACCCGATCCTTTGGAAAATCACTCGATCGTCTCCCTGTCGATTGGGTGAAGGCTTTTCGATTGATCGGTCAAATTTATCCGATCGGATAAACTTGACCGATCAGATATTTTCAACTGGTTGAGGTTGGGGCAATTGGGTAAAAAACTACATTTTCACCCGATCCTTTGGAAAATCACCCGATCGTCTACCTGTCGATTTGGTGAAGTATTTTCGATCAATTGGTCAAATTTATCCGATTGGATAAACATGACCGATCGGACATTTTCAACTGGTAGAGGTTGGGGCGATCGGGTAAAAAACTACGTTTTTCGCCTGATCCTTTGAAAAACCACCCGATCGTCTGCCTATCGATTGGGTGAAGTCTTTTCGGCTGATCGGTCAAATTTGTCCGATCAAATAAACTTGGCCAATTGGATATTCTCAATCGGTGGAGGTTAGGGCGATCGGGTAAAAACTACGTTTTTCGCCTGATCCTTTGGAAAATCACCCGATCATCTGCCTATCGATTGGGTGAAATCTTTTCAGTCGATCGGTCAAATTTGTCTGATTGGATAAACTTGACCGACCGAATATTTTCAATCGGAGGAGGTTGGGGCGATCGGGTAAAAAACTATATTTTTCGTTTGATCCTTTGAAAAATCACCCAATCGTTTGCCAGTCGATTGGGTGAAGTCTTTTCGGCCGATCGGTCAAATTTTTTCGATCGGATAAACTTGACCGATCGGATATTTTAAACAGGTGGAGGTTGGGACGATCGGGTAAAAAACTATGTTTTTTGTCCGATCCTTTGGAAAATCACCCGATCGTCTGCCTGCCAACTAGGTGAAGTCTTTTGGACGATGCTTTGAAATTTCACCCGATCGTCTGCCTGTCGATCGAGCGAGATGGAGTTGACGTTTCACATTTTTCTATCATTTCGTCTGGCTTATCGATTCGTCATGCCTGTCGCTTCATCTAGCCTGTCACTTCGTCATCCACCAGTTTAGTGGTGCCACGTGTCACATAGATTTTCCGCCAATTTTTTTGGGGCATATAAATCCAGCCCCGGAGTTCATTTTTCCCCCACACTGTTAGAAATTTTTTGACTTCGCTGCTTTCTGCTCCCTGATCTTGCTTCCTATTCTTTCTTTCGGTTGCGATGGCTTCTGCAAGCTGCACCAAGAACATTGTTCCCCCCAAGATGAAGCCGTCTCAATGCGATCGGTCGAAGAAGGGGAAGGCTACTGTTGAGCCTTTATCGCCTAAGATCGCCGGGAAGGGCAAGGCGAAGGGCAGTCTCGGCATTCTTGGCAAGAGGAACGTAGGAGTCGGGTTTGCCTCTGCTCCTACTAAGCCGGAGCATATCCCCAAGTCTGACTTCGTTCTGAGGCCAATGAAGCCTCTATCAGATAAGCCCGTTTTTGAGTACGGAATCGGCCGGAAACCCACTAACGCCAAGAGGGAGAAGTGGGAGAGGTTGCTGAGTTTCTTCACCGAAGAAATCCATCGCCCAATGCTCGCCGGGGTATAAACGGCCTTCGGGATCGACAGGCCAGCAAGGAGAAGATTATGGGTACAATCGTGACGATCGGGCAGCTCAACTACGGGCTGCGTTTGCCCCTGCTCCCCTTTGCGGCTAGGTTGTTGAATATGTCCGGACTCTGCCCCGGACAGTTGACAAGAAATGCGTGGAGGATCATCTACGCCTTCTGTAGGGCAGACACCGATCACCAGGACAAGCTGAAGGCCTGCTACTCTAGTATTCCCGATGGCGAGCAAGCCAAGATCGAGTTGGGGTACTTCTTCTACCACTATTAGTGGGTTTCGAGGAAGGACAATCCCTTCTTCAATCTTCATGGCGTATCTGCCCTTCGTCCCATTACCAACACAGTCCCCTCCGACAAGTAATACACCGACTGGCCGATCTCCATCTCGGGAGCATAGAGTCCTCTTTCAGTGCCGGAGACCCCTCGTACCCAAGTCTATAAGGAGGTCGAGCAGTACGGGCCGGGAGGCGATCTCTATTGGTCGTTCGAGCAGGTTAGATCGACCAACAATCTGTTCCTGGAGTTGACCTGTGGGACCAGATCATGGAAGCAGTTTGCCAACTGCTCGATCTGTCACGGCAATGCCAACCTGATGCATAGGCTGCCGGTGAGGTACGAGGATAACGATACGTTATACTTGGACTACGAGGAGGACCCAGATATAGGTTGACTGGTCCGATACGTCAGGGTCGAGAAGAAGGCCTATGGCAATAGAAGATGCTCGAGGCCAGGCGAAGAAAAGCTGGTCATGACCAAGCGAGGCCAAGTCAAGAAGAGGAAGGTGATGAAGGAGGAAGAGAAGGAAGAATATAAGGAAAAGGAAGAGAAGGAAGAAGAGGAGAAGGAATGATCAAGGAGGGAGAGGAGGACAATGACGATGAGGAGGAGGAGGAAGAAGAAAAAGAAGAAGTGAAGAAAGAGGAAGAGGAAGAAGGAGAAGAGGAGAATGATGAGGATGAGGGGAAAGAAGAAGGTGAAGAGGAATGGGGGAGAGATCAGGGTGATGTGCCCCCCACCCCTCCAAGAGTGAGCCAAGTTTCTCCAGTCGATTAGGCCAAGGCCTATCGAATGGAGGATGAGCTCGACACGATAGACAACAGCAAGAAAGTGTCGATCGTCTATCACTTCGATACTCTGAAGCGTCCTACATGCATCAGAGTAAAGTACTCGGAGAGTGACATCGTCCTCAACCCGATGCCTATCGCCCAAGTAGCGCCAGAAGGCTAGCGCCAGGGTGAGGCTTTGATGGCACAGGCCTCAGTGAGCGGAGGCCCGAAGGTGGATAAGCCAAGGCTGGCCCCTCGGAGTGATGCAGCCAAGGTGGCAACTGCTTTGATATTCGCCCTCTTCCAGGGGGCAGAAGGAGTGCATGATGAAGAAGGAGCTTCGTTACCTCCCGACGTCCCTCTCCCCGAACCAAAGGGGGACGAGGGTCAGGGGGAGAAGGAGATGGTCGAACCGGTTCCGTCCCCTAGGAGAAAAGCATCGGGGAAGAAGCAAGAGCTGTCTAGCCCGATCGCTGCCCCGGCAAAGAAGACCTACCCCCAAAAGGAAGGGATTTGATCATGGGAAGGGACCGGCTCAACCCTCGCACGGAGGCTCCGACGGCAGAGGTAACTTCTAAACTTTTCTCTTCACTTTACTTGAATCCGATCGAAAGTTGAAGGTCTCTAAGCACTTGAATAGTGCGCATGCAGGTGTGCCTGGTAGCCCGCAGCTCACGTTGCAGGAGTTGGGTGAGGTGGATCTCAACCGCCCCACGGGGGCGTTGAGGAAGCTCTGCAACTTGCCTGATGCAACCCTCGAAGAGTCATCTAACAAGCTCAAAGTTATGGTAAGTTGTTCGGTCTTGTCTTCGATAGTACTCCATCTGATATACCTCTGACTTGCTTCTGTTGGATTTGCAGATGTCTGCCTTGCTGAAGTTAAACAACAGGCTATTCAAGAAGGCCGGTGAAAGGGAGGCTGCTGTCAAGGAATCCCGATTGAATACCTTCTTAGAGGAGGCTAATGATGAGAAGGTGAAGCTTGCAGCGGAGCTGTCCTCGAGTCAGCAGTCAACTCGCGATGAGGCCCAAATGAAGAAGAAGATGGAAGCCGAGTACGTCTCTGCAAATAAAGACCTCCAAAGCCTGAAGAACAGGTTATTCAAGATGGAGAACCTCGTCTCCAAACGCAATAAGGGGATCCAGCAGTTGAAGGTTGCGGTAGCTGAGAGGGAGGAGGTCCACATGCTCAAGATCGAGCAGCTAAATATCGACTTGGCGATCTACAAATTGACTGCCGAAAAAGCCATGGAAGCCCTCAGACTAGCTCATAGAGCGACGCCCAGTCTTCGAAGGCATCCGTGACAAGCAAGGCTCGTGGCGGTTCCGATGGAGATAGGTCTAGGCCGCATAGTGTGGTTAAGCCGTGATGTACTCTAACTTTTGTACCTGTAACTTTTGTACCTGTACCTTGAATTGCATCAGGCGGCTGCGGTGCGACGCCGCACGCACCGCACGCCGCATCCTAACACGCCCCTATATATATATATATATATATATATATATATATATATATATATATATATATATATATATATATATATATATATATATATATATATATATATATATATATATATATATATATATATATATATATATATATATATATATATATATATATATGGGATTAATTCTGAACATTACTCTTTTTTTCTTCAATTGACCACACGATAAAAATAGAAAATAGCATATGATATACCTTAAAAAGGTATATGTGAAATAATGCTCCTAAAGTTCAAGGCATTAATATTTGTCAAGTTAGAACTTTGAAAACTATGCATTCATTGTATATAAAAAATAAAAAAATAATACTTTGGGCTTCAGTTCGTGCTTCTGGTCGAGTTACTGGTTGTCCATACCCAGCCCATATCACTGTCGGGTTTGACTGTTCAAGCCCAATCAGGCCCGAATCCAAAGCTAACTCTCTCCAAACAAGGCCCAAATCAGGCCCAACCTGTTAGGCATCTGCTCGACCACAACCCCGTTCTCTAGATTCCCTGATGGGGCATCTGGAGCAGATGATTCCGGCCCATGAAGGATTTGGATCGCCAGGATCTATATGATCCAGCGCCTCCGGCCCAATCAGTAAACCTGGCCATGTACCTGATCAACAAGCATAGTCATGGGCCGTAGGCCCAATCATTGCAGTGTACACATGGCCCTGTAGTCCCTTTACTCCAATCTTTAATTTTGTTTGGTTTATGGAAAGGGATGCGACGACAACAAGACCTCAGAAGGTGCCACAATCCGGTGCAAGCATCACAACACCGCCACTCCAACGAGCCCGACTGACAAGCTAAAACAGCAACACCACCACACCGGCAGAAAGACGCCACACCCGGCACAAGCACATGTATGGCGTATCTTCACCGAAAGAGTGGTGTTGGCTAACAGAGGCATTGACACTAGCGGTACAACTCGGGTTGGGTTGATTCATGTTTGAGCCAATCCGTTACCGAACCAAACAAGTTCAGTTATACCATCTTGAAACCGAACCAAACTTACTTGGGCATAGACCCGAACCAACTTAACCCACTAAGATCAGGTTGGCTTAAAGAAATAATGGTCATGGACTATTTACTAATAAGCCATAGATCCAAATTATGCTCTAGGCTTTAGCAACCCCTTGAGTTCTCTTCCTAGTTGATACAGCATTAGCAAACAACTAATGTTTACTCGTGTGCTAGTGTGATCTAGCCTAAAAGTTCAATCTGTGACATATATCTGTGGCTTAATATATATGGGTTCCGTTCTCAGGTTGGGTCGGGTCTACCTGAGCCCCAATCCAGAACCGATCCATATTTAGTCGGGTCCACAAAACTTAAAACCAAACCAATCTATTTTGTCAAAATACCTGAACCAAGTCAACTCATTTAGGTCAGGTTGGTTCAGTTCTCGGTTTTACCCGACCCAAGTTGCACCCCTAATTGACACCACATTGACAACACAATCGCACCACACCGTACGTGTGATATGATCTGATCAGGCGTCGATGCTTGCATGCCGCAAGCACGTGCTGTGCTGGTGTGACTTAAAATAGCACCCCAAACCACGGAATTGGGGTCCAGCTAACGACACATGTCCCCATTTATTTGATCACCTGACCCTTATGATGGGAGCTCCATAGAGTTCTCTTGGTGGCCTGTAGATCTCAACAATCCGGAACCATCCAATCGGACGAGAATAACAGATGTAGAAGGCCGGACGGTGGTTCGGGGCGACTGAGTTAGGGCTTTACTTCTTCAAACTTATCCTTATCAGTCCGGTGAGACACCATGCACGACCCTTACCAATCACATTAAGTGTTATGTCTGGTTCAGTGTACATGCACATCAAGCCAATTTTTCTCCTGTGCTGTCCTACAGCATGGGGGGGGGGGGGGGGGGGGGGGGGGGGTAGGCCCCACATGCTCTTGGATTGTGTCCCGTCTCGAGATGGGAAATTTTTTGATTTAGTACGATTGCGTATTAAGCACAATCGTACTAAATCGCACGCGCTGATTGGCGGGCACAGTAGTCGGGCACATCAAAGTTTTCCGTCACGATTGGACATCTCGGCCCGTGGTAAGGTATGAATTCTTTAGCATCCGGCTGTTGTTTGCCCACGCCTTGCACGTAAATCAGCGGGCGCGATTTAGCACAATAATACTAATTGGCACCCGTTGATTGAAGGGCACAGTAATCGGGCACATATAGGGGCATCAAATATTAAAAGATTTATCGACCGTTCATAAAAACAGTTAATTTGATTATCAAATTTGATGTCTTTAGAGGTTGTAGAATTTGATGAATTTTGGTGAGGATGATCAACATAGTATAGGTAGCTGGTAGCATGCCTACCAAGTTTCATCAAATTCTGAAACCTCTAGGTTAGTTTCGCACAAGGTTTCGCATATAAGACGTTTTTCACTGGATCGGGACCATATATATATATATATATATATATATATATATATATATATATATATATATATATATATATATATATATATATATATATATATATATATATATATATATATATATATATATAGAGAGAGAGAGAGAGAGAGAGAGAGAGAGAGAGAGAGAGAGAGAGAGAGAGAGAGAGAAACAGGATGTTGCCTATCAAAGCAGCGTGTTTGCTGCTTTGAGACATTGTTTGACCATCCTAGAAGTTTTGGAATTTGATGAAATTTGGTGAGGGTGTTGTCTAGGGTAAGATGATCATCCTCACAAATTTTCATCAAATTCCAAAACTTCTAAGAGGGTCAAATGGTCGAAGCAAAATGCTGCAGATTTTAACGGTGACTGCAGACAACTGATTTTGCTTCGACCATTTGAACCTCCTAGAAGTTTTGAAATTTGATGAAAATTTGTGAGGATGATCATCTTACCCTAGACAACACCCTCACCAAATTTCATCAAATTCTAAAACTTCTAGGATGGTCAAACAATGTTTCAAAGCAGCAAAAAATGCTGCTTTGATAGGCAGCATCCCATTCCTCATATATATATATATATATATATATATATATATATATATATATATATATATATATATATATATATATATAGGGGAGGGATACTCTTACTAATGGAATCTTACTAACGAAAGTTACAAATCGCCTTTTACCTACCTAGAGGTTTTAGAATTTGATAAAACTTGGTGGGGATACTCTCTATGGTTAGTTGATCATCCTCACCAAAAATCATCAAATTCTATAATCTCTAAGGGCATCAAATATGTTATTCAAATTAACGGTTAAAATGAACGGTCGATAAAGCTTCTAGCATTTGATGCCCCTAGAGATTATAGAATTTGATGATTTTTGGTGAGGATGATCAACTTGCCATAGATAGCATCCCCACCAAGTTTCATCAAATTCTAAAACCTTTAGGTTAGGTAAAAGACGAATTGTAACTTTTATTAGTAAGATTCCATTAGTAAGAGTATCCCTACCCATATATATATATATATATATATATATATATATATATATATATATATATATATATATATATATACATATATATATATATATATATATATATATATATATATATATATATATATATATATATATATATATATATATATATATATATATATAGAGAGAGAGAGAGAGAGAGAGAGAGAGAGATGCTAAAATGCGACGTGCGTTGCGTGCGGCGTCGCACCGCAGCCGTCTGATGCACCGCTGCGTGCATTGCACGCACCGCAGCGGTGCATCAGATGGCTGCGGTGCGACGCCGCACGCACCGCACGCCGCACCCTAGCATCTATATATATTGCGGCCGTCTGATACATTGCGACCGGGGTAACGTGCGGCCACCCCCTTTCGGGGCAATTTTGGAATTATTTTTTTGGGATTGATCACCCACCATTGGATAGTACACACAAAATTTTTTTGCTCGGTCTAAGACTTGTAGACCGTCCAAATGTGATCGACTTTTATCGGTCGATCAATTTTGTTGTCATTTTGATCAACACATTTGACCGGCCTACAAGTTTTGGATCGAGCTGAAATTTTTTGTGGTGCTATCCAAGGGTGGGTGATCAATCCAAAAAAAAAAAAATTTCAAAAATGCCCCGGAAGGGGGAGCCGCACGTTAAGGCCGCATGTTACCCGGCCGCAATGTATCACTACTCTCTCTCTCTCTCTCTCTCTCTCTCTCTCTATATATATATATATATATATATATATATACTATATATATATATATATATATATATATATATATATATATATATATATATATATATATATATATATATATATATATATATATATATATATATAATAAGCTACGGTTTTGTGGGGGGTACAAAGAACGGTTGTGATCGTCACTCTCTAACCCATTCTCAATCACACGATCTCGCGAACCCAGTCCCCTCTAATTGCTGATCACCCTTACCCTCTCTTCTCTCATCCTGTACAATCGGACAGCTGAGAATGCATGCCATAATGCTGTGATTGCATGCCATATGCGGGATTGCCATAATTGGGATTGCCCGTCCGATCTGGATTAAACTGACAGCTGTGTGTCAATGCCATAACTCCCCCCTCCCTTTCCTTGCTCTCGAGATGGAAACCAACCCCTCCTCTCCCAGAGACCCGCTCCTGTCCCGCGATCCCCTCCTCTCTCTCCAGATGGAAACCAACCCCTCATCTCTCAAGATCGAAACCAACCCCGAGCCTCTGTTCTCTTCCACCACTCAACCCCCCTCCCATCTCTCTCTCTCTCTCTCTCTCTCTCTCTCTCTCTCTCTCTCTCTCTCTCGATTGCCACCAGCAACCCAAGGTCAGCCCTTCTTCCCAGCAACCCCAAGTCAGCCCTCCTTCCTGGCAGCCCCAGGCCTAACTCCTCCGATACCCGTCTTCCCGGTCACCATGTTCCGACAACCCCCAAATCTACCAGACGACTATGTGCCGGCGACCCCAAATCTGCCCGATCACCATGCTGCCGGCAACCCCCTCAATCACCATGTTGCCGGCAACCCCGGATATGCCCAGCCACAAGGAACCCCAGATTTGCCCGATCACCATGTGTCGGCAACCCCAGATCTGCTCGGCCACCATGTGCCGGCAACACCAGATCCCTCTCTCTCTCTCTCTCTCTCTCTCTCTTTCTCTCTCTCTCTCTCTCTCTCTTTCTCTCTCTCTCTCTCTCTCTCTCTAGGTGTGTGCGTGTGTGTTTGAATCTAGGGTTTGAATGGCTGGAGATGGGGAAGAGGAGGGAGGTGCTGAGGTTGTGGGAGAAAATGCCAGCGACCATCCCTCTTCCGTATCCTTCTCTGTCCACCTCTTCCACCCCGCTCCTCCGCCGGCATGAGTTCTGGCAGACTCCAATAGGAATTGTTTAACTCTCTCTCTCTCTCTCTCTCTCACTCTGAATTTATCCTTCAATGTGAGGTTTTTGCTGGCTAATCCAATTTTGACGACTTGGAGAAATCATCATGAAGAACTCATGTTCAGATATCCCACAAACCGCATGTGAGATCGCTGTCTTCGTTTTTCCTTTTCCATCTCCCCTCTTTCTCACTTTGCTGGCGTTTTTTTTTCTCCTCTGCTGATGGTTTTTTCTTTTTCTTTTCCTCTCTCTCTCTCTCTCTATCTATCTCTCTCTCTCTCTCTGTGTGTCTTTCTGTTTCTGCTTCTGATACTCAAGGCGTCCATGATGATCATTTATGAGGTAGTTCATTACTAATGTGTAAAGATTTTCAACTAAAGGGTAAAATGGATCCCGATTTCCACTCACACTCTCTCTTGCAGTGATCTCAAAGGGGAGAAAAAGGAATTCCTTATATGGATACTCATATTATGTCTACAATTTTTTTTAAAAACGTTCTTTTTCTCCCTCTTGAGATCATAGGTGCCATCTCTCACCCCTGTAGCTGATGCCGCCGAGGTGCCATCTCTCTCTTTCTCTCTCTCTCTCTCTCTCTCTCTCTCTCTCTCTCTCTCTCTCTCTCTCTCTCTCTCTGTGTGGGTGTGTGTGAATTTGTGTAGGGGTTTGAGTTAATGCAGAAGAAAAAAATTCCTCTTCCTTTGTTCTTCCTCTTTTTTTTTGGCCAAGATCTTTGCCAATGTGTGTTTTTTTTCATTCTTCCTCTTCTTTTGTTCTTCCTCAGAACCATCTCTCTCTCTCTCTCTCTCTCTCTCTCTCTCTCTCTCTCTCTCTCTCTCTCTCTCTCTCTCTCCTCTCTCTCTCTCTCTCTCTCTCTCTCTCTCTCTCTCTCTCTCTGTGTGTGTGTGTGTGTGTGTGTGTGTGTGTGTGTGTGTGTGTGTGTGTGTGTAGGGATTATAGTTAATGAAGAAGAATAATTTTTCTCTTCTTTTATTCTTCCTCTTTGTTTTTTGGCTGAGATATTTGCCAATGTGTTTTTTTTTAATTCGTCTTCTTTTAATCTTTTCAGAACTTGGAGATGCAATATGATCCTTAAAAAATAAGGTTTTTTTTAGGCCGCCCTCCATGCTGACTTCTCCCCTGCAGCCAATGCTGCTGAGGTACATTACCCTTGTTTAGATTGAGCTAACTTCTTGAAGGTGTTCAAATTTAGTTTGATTTCCTTTGCAAAAAAATCAGATTTCTAATTGTGATATTTTTAACAATGTAAGGATATATTTTACTGTTGGTACATGTGGGGGAGCAAGGTACTGAGCTCTCGATTAGGTGGGGAGTGACATAAGCATGAAAAATCAGTCACCATCTGATGATAATTTTATTGTTGGTATATGTGGGCCCTCCCAGTTTAAGATCATCCAAAAGGATCCATTTCTTTTCTGAAGTACCGATCAACGGCCATGTGGAATAGAATTTGATTATGACAGCAATGTTGAGTCGTGGAAATGGTTTATCTTTTTTAAATAGTTACTTTACTTATATTGGTCTTTGTGATTTATTATTCTTTTGTTACACTGATTCATGATCTGTGCTTTGTATATGTATAGAGATTAGCGTATATGAGTTCAATTTTATGAAGTTTATAATTTTGGCTATGGTTCGTATTGATATCCGAAATCCAATTGAGGTCCTCCACTGGATGTGGTGCACAATTGGGTGGAGTTCTGAGGTGTGTAGGAGCTGTTTGTAAATATCAAATCTGGGCTCTAATATGTTACTTTGTTGTGATGCTTTTCCTGAGCCTGGGAGCTTAATGAAAGATTCATGAGTTGTTCTATAGATTGGTGTAGCTTGATATGCATTGATATTCCTTTGTCATACTTTTGCTGTCTTTTGTGTTGGGTTTTTGAAACTACTCAGGAGGGCATAATCAAGGTTTAGCTTGATTACTGTTCAAGTAGCTTATGATTAGGAAAATATTGTTTGTCCAAACTGTTTTGTCCTACTCCATTGTCCAACCTGATATGACATGATCACAGTCTTCCGTTGCATGTAGTATGGAATGGTAAATATATGGGATCCGAAAGGGTGAGAAACCTCCATTCATGAGTAACAACTTATGCACTTGGAAAGCATCATTTGCAAATACCATACAGTTGTGAAACAGTTGTGTTGGTTGTTTTATGCTAAGTGTTTGAAATATTTATTGAAACATAACCCCCGATTTGTTTAAGAGTGAACTTTTATTTTTAAATTAATTTTTGGAATATTGAATCCACATAAGCTATCAACATTTCTCTCTCTCTCTCTCTCTCTCTCTCTCTCTCTCTCTCTCTCTCTCTCTCTCTCTCCTTTGGTTTTGGTGGTTCAATTGTCTATGAACAGTTATATATTGTAATGGAATTATCTGATGTTCAAATTTTTAAAATTTTCTAACTCAAATCATCACCAAATCCGGCAACTCAGCAGAGGGAAATGATGCATCAGGGTGGAGTTAAAGTCTATTTGTTCTAATTGTTTCCATTTTCCTTCGCTATGACTACCACGATTGGGCCTAAGCAAGTGCAGCAAATCAACACAGTAGCAAAAGTGCAATGCTATTCAACCCCATACATTTGTGGTGAATACTAAATGATTACAAATGGATCACTTGCTGCCGGTCACATTGATGCCCCATTGTCCTTTTTAATGGACAACGTGGCATACCACAATTGGGCCTAAGCAAGTGCAGCAAATCAGTGATTACAAATGGAAGACGTTGCATACTAATATAAGTTTTTCGCTGAATGTGGGTTTCATCAAATGGATTTTGTCGCCCCCGCCAAATGTAGGTGTCCCCGCAAAAATGCTTTTATGAAAATATTATCACCTCCCTTGAAATATTATTGTCACTTTTAAATTATTATTACCACCCTTAAAATATTAATCCCTCCTTAAAAAAATTTTCATGCCCTCGAAATTTGTTTTGATGCCCTTGAAATCTTTTGCGTGCCGATAAGCACGGGCATTACTAGTATATATATATGGGAGGGATACTCTTACTCATAGCCTATTACTCATATAGTTACCTATGATCCGGGCCGTCCATTAGATCCCGACGTACGAACACGCGATCTAGTGTCAATGATGTCCACATTAAATGCTTGCTTTTAATACAGGCATTTAATGCGGACACCATTTCTTTAACTCCTCATCTAATCCGAACCGTACGTCGAAATCTAATGGACGGCCCGAATCATAGGTAACTATATAAGTAAGAGGCCATGAGTAAGAGTATCCCTCCCTATATATATATATATATATATATATATATATATATATATATATATATATATATATATATATATATATATATATATATATATATATATATATATATATATATATATATATATATATATATATATATATATATATATATATATATATATATATACTAGTAAAAACCCCGTGCCCAAGGTCACGAAAAAGATTTCGAGGACGACGAAAATATTTCAAGGGCGGTGATAATTTTTAGATGGTAGCAACAATATTTTGAGGATGGGAATAATTATTTCAAGGGCGAAAATTATTACAAAAAAGGTGACTTATTTCAAAGGTGACAATAAAACATACATTTCAAAAGTTGCAACAATATTTCGAAAGAGATAAAAATATTCGTGAGCGGTGATAATGCTCATGTTGGCACGCAAAAGATTTCGAGGGCGAGTCAATATTTTGAGGTAGGTGACAATATTTTGAGGCAGGCAAAAAAATTATTTCGAGGGAGAAAACAATATTTTGAGGTGACAATAATGCCCGTGCCTATTGGCCGCCACCCCATCAAGTCACTCGGCCCCCAGTAGGACGCAAGGGCTAAGCCCCCTCCTCTCAGACCCCCACGTCACCTTGTCACGGTCCATGAATCCGGCCCCAATTGCAGGACTTGAATTTCTTCTAATTTGAATCGGGCATGATTCCGTAATATGAACCTTCATGCTAGACACCCGAGTGCGACTCGTAACAACCGTTTCATTTTTCCAAAATTTTTAGAAAGAAAAAATCATAATTTTTGGATGCGAAACGAATTCATTGGCACATTCAGTCACCATGCATATGCTCAGTTAATAATTGTGTATTAAAAACCTATGCACATTAATATCATAATTCCAAATTCCTACGAATCAACCATACATGGATGGAAAAAAAAAATGCTCCTAAAATATGCCGCAAAAATCTCACATCCTACCAATAACCTAGTTCCCCAGATGATTCTTACGACAAAATTAGGATGTAACCAAATCCAATTGGGATGTAAGCAAAAATTAAAGGCAATTTACAACAAAATCCTTCGAAAACTTTAAATGATTTTATAATTAATAGATTTTATAGTGCATTGTTGTAGGTGGAATACCTTCAAGTTTCCAGTACTGCAATATATAGCATTTGATAATTGGCATATCTATCTGAAATGCATGAGTAATCGATTCACTACAGGTTGTTGCACTCGATGCTATTTGCAAAGTGGCTGTTGACTTTACAACTCGAAAGTAGATCTTTATCCAATGTGAAGTTGTCAAACTACTTATTCAGCTATCTAAGTCAATGAACGCAACACTAAGGTTAAAGACTGTATGGGCTTTGAGGAACCTGACTTCCTTGCAGACAGAGTAGCTAAAGAATGCATCTGGAGCTAACAGTACCTACACTGGTTTGCCTGATAATAGGTGATTCTTGAAACTTTGTAGGCCCTGCGTCACGACGATCTTCCAGATATTAAATAGACATTACTGAAATTTGTTATTTTACAGATTCTCAGCGTTTCATTCAAGAGCAGGCCTTGGCACACGTCTGTTTCATTCAAGAGCAGGAACACAATCATCTCATTAAGGCAAATATTCCCACACATACAGTATTATATCAAGTCTTCATACCAATCTAATAATTATATATACTCATAAAAAACAGTGTCTACTGTCTAGGTACAATTAGATACTAATATGCCCATCCAAGTCAATATCGATAAACAGACCCAAGAGTTTGCCAAGTAAGAAGAAACTTCAAATAGCATGTGATTTTGTAAAGAAGTTTCTCACACTACAACAGAAGGAAAATGCTATTTTAACATACAATGCAACATACATGTGAACAACTGTCCCTTCAATGTTCAGAGAGAGAGAGAGAGAAGGGGGGGGGGGTCACACCCACAACAAACCATTACCACAGGGAAAAAAAAAGAAGAGCTAATTGCTTTGAGGAACTACCAACAGCAGCGACAATGACCGGAATCACAGAAAGCCTGAAAAAGAAAAAAAAAAACAACATTTCTCACAGGAATAATGGATAAGAAGCCATATATACTTTGAAATTCATACTCACAGGAATGTGATGGCCATCGAATAACAGATAAGCCGCATAAACTCATAGAAATTCTTCCTAAACCTGTGAAGAAAAGAGGTTGATTCACCTAAACCTGTGACGAAAGTAATGGTTCCTAACATATATATATATATATATATATATATATATATATATATATATATATATATATATATATATATATATATATATATATATATATATATATATATATATATATATATATATATATATATATATATATATATATATATATATATATATATATATATATATATATATATATATATATATATATATATATATATATATATATATATATATATATATATGGGCGTGTTAGGATGCAGCATGCGATGCGTGCGGTGTCGCACCGCAGTCGTCTGATGCACCGCACGCTCGCAGCGGATGCATCAGATGACCGCGGTGCAACACCGCACGCACCGCACGCCGTATTTTATCATTCCTATATATATATATATATATATATATATATATATATATATATATATATATATATATTATAAATAACACGTTTTATGAGTAAAACCAATACAAATTGTGACATTTAATAAAATCCCCTATCGTTATCTTTTTGCCCTCATGTTAAATGAATAAAACTTAAAAAGTGATCAAAGAAGTAACAATGGAAGGATTTTATTAAATTTCAGATATGAGGGGGTTATTCATACAACTTAAAACATGAGTGGGTTATTTATAATATTAGTATTTGTTAGGGGGTTATACGCAAAAATCTAAAAAAAAATTATGATCTTGTCACTACCTGATATTTTCTAGCTCGTGCTAAAGATAAGAATTAGCCTATAGACAAAACACCATGGACCAACAATACTTGGTCCATTGGACTGCAGGAGTTGGTTTCAAACTCTGGTAGAGTAAAACGATTCAAACTCTAAAGCATATATAGTCAGCTAGTGTAGTAGTACATGCACTAATCAATCATACCTGGTGAGGAAGCTCCATGACAGGATCATTAGGGAATAAGTGGCATAGGATGTTGTCGGCTCCGTCTGTTGCGTCCTCAGTTCCCACACACACAACATTCAACTTTACCAAGAGCTCAAACCTCAGAGTGATCAATTTCAAAGGTTTAGCTCCAGAATCCACATCATCATATATGGAGAGGATGATTTTTAGTGGATGAGACTGGTAAACCCCTACTTGGTCAATGTCCTTAATTAGGTTCTTCTTTATCCATGGAAGGCAACATTTTTTTTTTGTTCAAACATAACAGTATTTGAAGGCACAAAAAAATTAGAAGGCATAATTAGAAGCAAACAGACTTCTTTCTTCTAACTCAAAAAAGACCCTCTATATTTTTTTTCCCAACAATTTGAATTATTCTTGGTCATAACAGAGCAAAACTAATTAGTTTCAACAAAAAACGACATGTTTGTACGAAAACCGTTGAGATAAAAAATCTGTATACCTCAAGAGAGCAAAATTAATTCTAGGCTTCTAGCCATCTATTCATATAAACCTTTCTCAAATATTGCAAAATATAAACCAATCATAATTCATATAAACCAATTCACATACAGAATATAAATCAATCCACATACAAAATAGGTTGGGATTGAAAATTTTGGGATTGAAATAGGCAATCACCACGCATTCTATAAATTTTGGGATTGAAAGGAGGGGGCCTGACATTATAGTATTCTCTAATGCAATTTTGTATAATGTCCCAAGGTAAGGTATAATGTCTTCTCAATACTACTGGCGTAATTCATGGTTTTCTCACTAATTAAAACTTAAAAGAGGTCCTTACATAAGAAATGTTACAAAAATAATTGAGTGTAAATGAAATTAGCAAGATAAAAGTATTCGATCAGCTTTGCTAGAAAAACATCCCAGTAAATGATGAACATTTAATAAATGTATATCCTAATTGCTTGCATTTCCTTAGACATTGATTTATTTACTAAACCTTTGTGATAGATAGATTTGTATGCCTAGCTTCCTTTTGCCTAATCTTTGTGCACAATTTTTTTTGCAAAAATCCCTTTGCACGAAAAATGGGCTGGTATGAGAAATTAAATGTTCATAAATTAATGTGATATATTTCCTCCAAGTATGACATAATTCTTGGAGCCCTGCTATATATTTGAACACGCAAGGTGACACAAATGTAGGCACAACCCTGATGTGGGGGCATTGGCCAGTGCTTGCTGCAATGGTGGATGCACCCCATCGCACAGAGTGCTGGTCGATGCACCCCACGGTGGCATTGTGTTCGACCCTCTATGTTTAAAAGATACTTGTCATCTAAAAATTAATGATTCTAATTTCTGCAGGGGCTAATTATATATCTTTATAGGGAAGAGAAAATAAAATATCATTATTCATATAAGTATTGTTTGGAGTTGAGATCTCATTCAAGCTCTAATACAGGAGGATATGGAAGCTTTGAAGAGCTGCTTGAATTGATAAATTGGGCTCAAGTTGTCATACATGACAAATCGGTAATTACATTTTTCTTTGTCATCTCTAAATTATGGCCTCAATCTAAGAGATGGTGTAAATTGTAACATTTCTTCAACTTCATAATTGAAAACATTCTGATTGAATTGAAAGAAAAAAAAAAACCTAAACAATTTGTTTTTTTTTCCAATAATTTGTATTATTCTCGATAGTAACAGAGCAAAACTAATTAGTTTCAACCAAAAACGACATGTTTGTACCAAAACCATTGAAAATTCAGTATCATTGGTGGCTTGAGCTCAATCCCAACTAAAACAAATTTAAACTGACCGAGGCATTACTTGAAACAAAAAGAACGACGACAATTGTCCCACCTATTCCGCCTCTTTCGCGAGTTGAATGAACGACCGAAACCGGCGATGACTAACTCCAATATCACAGTGGCGGGCCCGAAGGATAAGTGCATGAGCACTAAGGCCCGACACAGTGATATTGGAGTTAGTCGTCACCGGTTTAATTTCTGCAAAAATTCATATTCATTTTTAGCAAGGAAATAAAAGAAAGAATCAAACACAGTGACCATAATAAATGGATCCTTATGGACCAAATCACACCAATACTTGTATGATTCTTGAATGGAGCTTTGCATATAGAAACAAATCATTAAGATAGAATGAAACCTGAGCAGAAGCCCCACCAAGCTCATGAGTTGAAAGCTTGGATCGGCTAGTCTTTCTAGTTTCTTCAAAATTTGATGAAGCACTATTGCATAATTTCAGCAAAAAAAAAAAGGCACAATTACAAAATATCAACAAAGAAGTACTATTACAGAATTTCAGTAAAGAAGCACTATTGCTGAAATTCTATAATAGTGGCTCAAAGGCCGCATACTATTACTAAAATTCTAATGATCTATTGCAAATAAACACTTTTATTGAAATTCTACAAAAATAAACTATAACCAATAGGGCTATTGTATCTACTCGAACACCCACCGAAATAAGGGCTTGAAGGCCGCGCACCAAGGCTATTACTGAAATTTGAGTTTCCTCCGTAGATCGAGCTCATCCCAGGCTCAAAAACCAAGGCTATCTTTGAGTCATTTGAGCAAAAAAAAAAAAGATCTTAGTCCCAAAAAAAAAAAAAGATTCAAAAAAAAATGTTAGAGAAAGAGAGCAAGAGAGAGAGAGAGATCGTACAGTCCTAAAAAGGGGTTTTTTTCGAACATTATCCCAAAAACATCAGGCTATATCAAATGAACATTATTTTTTTCGAACATAGCCTGATGTTTTTGGAATGATGTTCGAAATTTTTTTAAAAGAGATTAGAGCATAAGAAGTCAATGCCACATTTAACACAAACAAAGAAAAAGAGAGAAGTATGCATTAGGCACCAATTAGAATTAAAAATGGAACCAAGAGCCATGTTGAAACAAAAAATTAATACAAAGAAAATTGAAACAAATTGTTGACAACCTGATTGGAATGATGTTTGGATTGATGCGGCCTCATAACATCAACGATGACGGCATCATCATCCTCCATATTGGTGTCCATCGCAACCTCCTGAACGCAGATCAAGGGACATTATCAATCAATTGAATATTATCAATCAGAAGAAATATAAAATGCAAGTCAACTAATCGTGAAGC
>OX393549.1:85243638-85258638 GCA_947650365.1 Chamaelirium japonicum
GCATCACTATCAGCCGTTCAATTGCTATTGAATACAGGGCTCAAATCGTGCTGTATTACAGCATAGCTGTGTTCCAACTCCCAACTCTCTCTTTCTCTCTCCCTCTCGAGCTCTCTTTATGGCCCGTACCACCGGCCACCCACGTCCCCCTCCGGCAGCCACCCAAACCCCTCCAGCAGCCCCCCAACCCCCTCTGAAAGCTCCTCGTCCCACTTCGGCAGCCCCCCATCCCCCATCCAGCAGCCCCTAGTCCCCCTCTAGCGGGCCTTGGAAGTTTGATTCAGCCGGCGGAATCGCAGCCCATCCAGAAGCCCCTCTCAGCTTCGACGATGGATCGCACCAGCCCCGACGATGGAAGCGATGGCTTGACGGAGGGGACGGCGACCGAAGAAGAAAGTGATGGCCTGCCAGAGGGGAAAGGATGGCTGGAGGGGGATGAGGGGCTGTCAGAGGGGGGACGGGGGGCTGCCTGAGGGGGACGAGGGGCTATCGGAAGGGGTTGGAGGTAGGGGTCGCAATCCTTGACCTGACCCGAACCCGACCCGAATTTAGTGGGTTTGGGTTTGGCCTAAACGGGTTCGGGTCATAAATGGGTCGACCCGATTGACCCGTTTATTTAATGGGTCGGGTTCGGGTTTGTACTTATAACCTGACTTGACCCGTTTACCAAATGGGTCATGTCAACCCAACTCGATCCGACCCGAGCCAACCCGACCCAACCCGATCCATTCTATTTCATTCGTACGATCTATTCTAATTCATTCGTACGATCCATTCTAATTCATTCGCACAATCTATTCTAATTCGTTCGTACGATCCATTCTAATTCATTCGCACGATCCATTCTAATTCATTCGTACGATCCATTCTATTTCATTCGTACGATCCATTCTTACTCATTCGTACGATCCATTCTAATTCATTCGCACGAATGTATCCATTCTAATTTATTTGTACGATCCATTCTAATTCATTCGCACGATCCATTCTAATTTATTAATACGATCCAATCTAATTCATTCATACGATCCATTCTAATTCATTCGCACGAATGTATCCATTCTAATTAATTCGTACGATCCATTCTAATTCATTCGTACAATCTATTCTAATTCATTCATACGATCCATTCTAATTCATTCATATGATCCATTCTAATTCATTTGCACGAATATATCCATTCTAATTCATTCGTACGATCCATTCTAATTCCTTCGTACGATCCATTCTGATTCCTTCATACAATCCATTCTAATTCTTTCGCACGATCCTTTCTAATTCATTCGTACGATCCATTCTAATTCATTCGTACGATCCATTCTAATTCATTCGCACAATCTATTCTAATTCATTCGTACGATCAATTCTAATTCATTCGTACGACGCACGATCCATTCTAATTCATTCATACGACGCACGATCTAATTTATTCGTACGACGCACGATCCATTCTAATTGATTCGTACGACGCACGATCCATTCTAATTCATTCATATGATCCAATCTAATTCATTCATACGATCCATTCTAATTCATTCGTATGTATCCATTCTAATTAATTCATATGATCCATTCTAATTCATTTCGTACGATCCATTCTAATTGCACGATCCATTCTAATTCATTCATACGATCCATTCTAATTCATTCGTACGATCCATTCTAATTCATTCATACGATCCATTCTAATTCATTCGTACGATCCATTCTAATTCATTCGTACGATCCATTCTAATTCATCTAATTTATTCATACGATCCATTCTAATTCATTCGTATGTATCCATTCTAATTCATTCATACGTCCTAATTCATTCGCACGATCCATTCTAATTCATTCATACGATCCATTCTAATTCATTCGTATGATCCATTCTAATTCATTCGCACAATCTATTCTAATTCATTCGTACGATTCATTCTATTTCATTCGTACGATCCATTCTAATTCATACAATCCATTCTATTTCATTCATACGATCCATTCTAATTCATTCGCACGATCCATTCTAATTCATTCATACGACCCATTTATGACCCGACCCAACATTGATTCTTAGCATTAACCATCATATGATCATAATGAATTTAAGATAAGCATTCACTATATCTAATGCATGGAAAATCTAGAGAATATATCAACATGCGTTAGTGGAACATTCTATTTTTAAACATTGAAGCATAATTAATAATCAATCCCAACACATCATAGAACACTAGTATTCCCCTTTGGCCTAAGCTATGGAATTTAGCTACACATCATCTCATATGATATCATTGTTTATTTTATAATGAACAAATAACAAAGAGAACAGAGGAACCAGATGATGGCAATCTTCTTGACTTCTTCCCCGTCTTTGCTTCTTTGCTTCTCCGGCTCGATGATGGTGTGGCTTTGATGACGGTGAGGACGAAGCTCGCTGGTGATGGAGCGTGGCTCGGTGATGGATGAATGATGACGGTCTCGGCTAATGGTGAATGGTGCTTGGCGTGATTAGAGAAGAGGAAGCATGGTGGTGGATGAGAGATGGATTTTTGGTGGAACTAGGTGTTAGATGGTAGCGGATTCGGAGATGGTGTATGGCCCCTTTAGGTTCGTCCGGCCTCCCCTTATATAGCTAGAAGATGAGAGAGAGGCTGGGTAAGAGAGATCCGCTCGGACGAGATGGGGTTCACGGTTTTAGAGAGATAAAACATAAGGGTTTCGTGAGACTTTGGGGTGCAGATAAGGCAAGCTAGAGAGAGGAAAGAGTGGCGGTTAAGGTCTCGGGATAGAGAGAGAAATCGGAAAAAAAAGGGACGTCCGGGTCTAGGCTCGCGATCGGGTCGGGCGGACGTGCATGCTTTGCATGGGCGCATGGGAGGATGCCATCAGGTCGGGTTTTTAGGGAATAGAGAGATACGCTAGAGAGATAGAGAGAGACGCTCGGCTGTGAGGGAATCCCGGGTTTAAATCTAGAGAGATTTAAGGAAAAAGATTAGGGAGAGAAATGAGGGACGCAGGAAAAGTAGGAGGAGAGAGAGTTGTGCGATCGGGTTTAGAAAGAGAAAGATAGAGAGTGCTGGGTGGTTGGGTCGGGTAGAACGGACGGTCGTGATTGGGTTTTAGAGAGAGAAAGAAGAGAAAGAAACGGAAGAGAGAGAGAAAGAGAGGATCCCGGGCGGTTGGGTTAGAAAGATAAGGGAAGAGAGAGAGTGAAGTTCGGCTCACAGGGCTGGTTTTAAGCTCTAGAGAGAGAAAGGAAAGAATAGAGAGAGACGTTCGGAAAGGGGGTTTGGTCACCGGTTTTGTAGAGAGAGGAGGTAGGAACGGGAGAGAGTTGGGCCGCTGGGGGTTAGGTGTGCATGTTGATGCACTGAACGGCTGTGATTAAAGGGGGATAGAGGGGCGGCTGTGATCGGGTGCATGGACGGGAGAAAGAGAGAAGTAGAGAGCTGGCCGCTGGGTTTGCATGGGATATGTGGGATCGGACGACTGGGATTAAATAGAAGAAAGAAGAGAAGAGAGCTGATGATGCAATGGGGTTTTAAGGGTCCAAGACGGCTGTGATTAAGTGGGAATGAGAGGTGGATCGTTGTGGTGGCACATGCATGCATGCATGCATGTGCATGGAAGGGATGGGCGATCGGACGGCTGTGATCTGTTTTGATTGCAAGGAATCCGTGAGAGAGAAAAATAGAAACGGGAGAGAAGAGAGAGATGGGTCAGCCGGGTCGGGTAAAGGGGCTGATGCACGGATGGTTGTGATTGGTTTGATGTAAATGGATTGAGATGTAAAATAGAAGGATGAAAATAGAAGAGAGATAAAAGGTGGTATAAAGAAGGGATAAAGTTAAAGAGAGAGAAAGAGAGTAAAGGTAACCATCCGGGTCGCACCATTCGAACCATCTGAGCTCGTCGACCTACGTCCTTCCAATTGCATGCGTGTAATCATCCTCTAGTTTGAGCCAAACGCTGCATCGCCTCAATGAAATCTTCTCTCAACTGAATCGTCGCAATCATCCGTCTCTTGGATGTTCTTTATAGATGGCCTTCGAATGAGCTGTACAGTCTCCATCAGATCGCCATGAGAATATCCACGGGTTGGTCATGAAGTCCTTGAGCTGACTGCATCAAAAACCGGATCAATTCCCTGAAAAACACATATGAAATGATGCTTATCAGATTCAAACACGATTATCGATAAAATAATAATTTGGACTATCAGGCCCTGTATCTTTCATGCATGCAATGTATGAGAGCGAACCAATATGTTGTTATGTTCGTATTAAAGCCTATTATGTAGTGATGCAAAGAAAATCATACAGTTTACGTGTATTATGAAAGTTTTACGTAGCAAACTGACGATATATGCTTAAGAATAATAGGATAATTAGCACCAAATGGACGCTCAACACACCCCAAACTTAAATCTTTCTAGTCCTCGAGAAAGCAAACAAAATAAACGACGAAGATAATGGACAAATAAAAATAACTTAACTCACTTTCGCAGGAATCGCGATTGCACTTAGCACGTGCAACAAGCCGTTAAACCCCTAGGTTACCCTAGTGGACGAGTTTTGTCTCGTGAGGGTTTGCAGTGAATCTACCCACAAAATTTAACAATTTTTTTTTTGAAATAAAAAATAATAAATAAAAAAAAATCGGTTTCGTAGAATAATGAAAAAGTACTCAAACATAGAATTTCTAAGGCACAAGACTTTCAAGGTAGTCAGTCCAAGCTTCGGCTTTCGAAGTAGGCATTTTAGGTTCTAACTATCAGTTTCCCGTTAGAAAAGGTCAAGGTCAACTATGCTCAAGTGCACGGTGCTGTCTGGGCTAAACACAACTGGGGGTTTGGTTCTCTATATTCATATCATTCTAACAGTCTCCTAGAACGGTCAAAGTCGACCTTAGAACCTGAGTCAAAACCAGCTAATCTAGATAGGCTAGTGAGAGTTGTGGATATTCACCTTAATACCCTACAGGCTTTATATGTGATATTCCAGTTTTCCCACGTTGTTTATAGCGACGACTTTCACACTATTTTATTTTTCTTTTTCTCTTTATTTTTTCTTTGGTCTTATTTTTTTTTCCTGGATCTAATTATATATCCCTTCCTAACTTGTACCATGTCAGCTGCACTCTATGCCCATGACACGCTGCCAACGCTCTCATGAGTTAGGTATATAGTCATCCTGATGTTGCCTTTATATTTGATTCACTCTGCATCCATAGGATCATTCTCATAACCCTATCAACCAGGCTTCACTCATACTAGGACATACAGGTTAAGACTTTTACATAATTAGGTCCTAGACCATGCTGATAGGTAGCCCTTTCCGCTATACCATAGAATTCACTGGTAATCTATAGTAGTACTTTTTTTCTTCTTTTTTTTTTTACCAAGTGAACCAGATCCGCATGGTTCATCAGGACTCTATTTGACTATTAGGCCAATATGAAAGTTTTGAATCTAGACCCTAGAGGTGTAAGCCAGATGTGAAGTGAAAGGTAGAGTCCAGTTTATTTTGACAATCTCTAAAGGTTACTAAGGGTCATAACCATATTATACGAACTTTTTCTAGCTAATTCTTAGGCTTTTTACCTTGATTACCAAGTGCCTTATAGTCATATTCGAGTACAATAGAATTAGACTACAAAACCTGAAATAAAGGTAAAATTATTATTATTATTATTATTATTATTTTAAAGAAAAGAAAAGACAATAAAAATGCCACGAAAAGACACTAACACAAAAAAAAGAAAAATATGCACATGCAAATTCCTAAAAATTTCTATACGAACGCTGCAGTTTTGGTAGGGGACTACAGACTGGACACACATACGCCACGACGTATGTGCCGAGCTGTCCCAATACAGCATAAATTGATGCAATAAATAATTTATTATTATTATCTAATTGAAACTGAAACTGATAATTTTGTAGAACTAGATGCAATTTTTTTTTTTTTGAAAGAGGTACATCACACAAAAGTACACCATACACCCCCAAACTTAGATTAAACATTGTCCTAACTGTATGAAATAAACATGCTCATGAATAAGATAATAACAATTTATGATATCAGTTGGAGTGACAGTTATGTTTGAAATGTAAGTACGAAGTTATAAGGGTGGATAGTACCTTAAATGTTTTGCATCATTATTTTCTGTAAAACGTTAGTGACACAGAGACATAAAACAAAACAAGGACATAGAAACTAATTAAGATAAGTAGATAACAAAACGAGATAAACTAATTTAACTACTATAGTACAAAAGAGGATTCTTATCAGATTATTAGATTATTCCTGATAAACAGATTCATCCAGAGATATGGATTCAACATCTGGGTTCAAATATTCATGGTATGGCTTTAAGCGGTGTCCGTTAACTTGAAAGGTGCTACCATCCTTAGTATTATGGATTTCTACTGCACCATGTTGGTGAACTTTTTCAATAATATAAGGCCCAGTCCAGCGAGACTTTAGCTTCCCAGGAAATAGATGCAATCTAGAATTATATAATAGGACTTTCTGACCAGGTTGGAAATCCTTACGTAAGATGACTTTATCATGCAAAGCTTTCATACGATCTTTATACTTTTTCGCACAATCATATGCGTCCATCATTATCTCTTCCAGCTCATCAAGTTGAAGCTTTCTGCGCTCGCCTGCCTTATCGAGATCAAAATTGAGACGTTTGATCGCCCAATAAGCCTTATGTTCTAATTCGACATGAAGGTGGCATGCCTTTCCATAAACCAATCTAAATAGCGACATTCCAATGGGTGTTTTATAAGCGGTACGGTAAGCCCACAAGGCATCAGTCAATCGAAGTGACCAATTTTTTCTTATGGAGTTTACCGTCTTCTCCAATATGGTCTTAATCTCCCTATTCGATATTTCGACCTGGCCACTTGTTTGTGGGTGGTATGGGGTGGCGACCTTATGAGTGATAGCATACTTTCTCATTAGAGCTTCAAAGATACGATTACAAAAATGCTTACCCCCATCGCTAATAATTGCGCGAGGGGTGCCAAAACGAGATAATATATTATCCTTTAAAAACTGGACCACCACTTTATGGTCATTAGTTTTGCATGCAATTGCTTCTACCCATTTAGAGACGTAGTCAACGGCAACTAAAATGTACTGATTTCCATATGACATAGGAAATGGTCCCATAAAGTCGATGCCCCAGACATCAAAGATTTCGATAATCAATATTGGATTCAGAGGCATCTTATTCCTTCTTGAGATCTTTCCTAGTCGTTGACATCTATCACATGTTTGACAGTAAGCGTATGTGTCTTTGAATAAAGTAGGCCAATAAAAGCAACATTGTAAGACCTTAGCTGCCGTTTTCTTGCCACTAAAATGACCACCACAAGCATGGTCATGACAAAGAGACATAATTTTTCTTTGGTCCCATTCAGGGATGCACCGTCTTATGATTTGATCAGGGCAATATTTAAATAAATACGGGTCATCCCAAAAGTACCATTTGGCTATGAAAAGAAAACAAAATCGTTCTTGCTTTGGCCAGAAAGATGGCATCTGTCCAGTTACAAGGTAGTTGACAATTTCAGCATACCAGGGAGCCTTTGTGTTAGAGATGGATATTAACTGCTCATCAGGAAAGGTCTCTAGCACAGGTTGTGATTCTAATATGGACTCAACTAGTAATCTAGACAAGTGATCAGCAACTACATTCTCAGACCCCTTTCGATCACGAATTTCAAGATCGAATTCTTGTAGCAATAGAATCCATCGAATCAACCGGGCCTTAGCATCCTTTTTTGTAAGAAGATACTTTAGGGCTGCATGATCAGTGTATATAATAATCTTCGATCCTATCAAGTACGGACAAAATTTATCGAGGGCAAAGACGACAGCCAACAATTCTTTCTCCGTTGTTGAATAGTTGAGTTGGGCGTCGTTTAAAGTCTTACTTGCATATTAAATAACATATGGGAGTTTGTTGACTCGTTGACCTAGTACAGCACCTATGGCGTAGTCTGAAACATCACACATCACCTCAAATGAAATATTCCAATCAGGAGGTCGGATGATGGGTGCCGAGGTTAACTCGGTTTTTAGTTTCTCAAAGGACTCCATACAAGCAGGTATGAAATCAAAAGGAATATCTTTCGCTAATAGATCGCATAGAGGCTTGGAAATTTTACTAAAATCTTTTATAAATCGACGATAAAATCCTGCATGGCCTAAGAAGGATCGCACAGCCTTGACAGTAGTAGGAGGTGGCTGATGTGCAATCAGTTCTACTTTGGCCTTATCGACTTGAATTTCTTTTTCTGACACAATATGTCCTAGAACAATACCGGATTTGACCATAAAATGACATTTCTCCCAATTGAGAATTAGATTTTTTTTCTTTGCAACGTTCTAAGACAAGTGTCAAATGATGTAGACATCTATCAAATATTGAACCAAATATTGAGAAATCGTCCATGAAGATCTCTAAAAATCGTTCCACCATGTCCGAAAAGATACTCAGCATGCATCGCTGAAAGGTGGCTGGTGCATTACATAGCCTAAAGGGCATGTGACGATATGCAAATGTACCAAATAGACATGTAAACATAGTTTTTTCTTGGTCTTTAGGGGCAATAGCGATTTGATTAAAGCCTGAATACCCGTCAAGGAAGCAGTAGTAAGTGTGGTCGGCTAAGCGTTCTAACATTTGGTCGATAAAAGGTAAAGGAAAATGACCTTTTCTGGTCATAGAATTCAACTTTCTATAATCGATGCACACTCGTCAACCAGTTTGGATCCTCATTGGGATCAACTCATTGCTTTCATTAACGATGACTGTGACACCAGATTTCTTAGGCACTACTTGAACTGAGCTGACCCATTGACTATCAGATATTGGATATATGATTCCTGCATCAAGAAGTTTTATAACCTCCCCTCGTATTACTTCCTTTAGAGTAGGATTTAGTCTTCTTTGTGATTCTCTCGATGGTTTTGAATTCTCTTCGAGATGGATTTGATGCATAACCACAGAGGGACTGATCCTTTTAATATCAAAGATGGACAATCCTATTGCCTCCCTATGTGTAGAAAGAATATTGAGTAACTTCTTTTCTTGATCCTTGTCCAAATGAGATGCGATTATGACAGGTAAGGTTTCAACATTACCAAGAAATGCATACTTCAATATTTCAGGCAGAGGCTTAAGCTCTAACTTCGGGGGTTCAATGATTGGTGGCACAGGTATTGAAGTGGGTATTTGCAAGGGCTCTATTCTTGCTTTCCATTTATTAGTGTCTAAGAGCAGAACTGAATCTAATAAGGCATTAACCTCTCTAAAAGACTCATTATTACCAATATTATGATCTCCAAAGTAGGCTAGACATGCCTCTAAAGGATCTAAAGGTAGCAAGGGCTTTTCAAGGATTGTATCGATCATGTTGACCTCTTGAACCTCATCTAGATCCTCATCAGCTGGTTGTTTACTCATGTGAAAGATGTTAAGCTCTATGGTCATATTTCCAAAGGAAAGTTTCATGACTCCATTTTGGCAATTAATTAGGGCATTAGCAGTTGCTAGAAATGGACGACCAAGAATGACCAGAATCGAGGTGTTCACATGTGTTGTTGGTTGTGTATCCAAGACAATAAAATCCACTGGAAAATAAAATTTGTTAAATTGGACAAGCATATCTTCGACTATTTCTCTTGGTACTTTCACTGATCGGTTAGCCAATTATAACGTGACCTTGGTAGGTTTCAACTCACCTAAGCCCAATTGTTTGTAGACAGAGTAGGGTAGCAGGTTAACACTAGCTCCTAGATCGAGAAGGGCTTGTTCTATCCTATTGTTTCCAATGATGCAAGAGATGGTAGGACAGCCCAGATCTTTGTACTTAGGAGGAGTGTTGTATTTAAGAATAGAATTGACTTGTTCTGTTAAGAAGGCCTTCTTTTGCACATAGAGTTTACGTTTGACGGTGCAAAGGTCCTTCAAAAATTTGACATATGTTAGAATTTGTTTGATGGCATCTAGAAGTGGGTTGTTAATCTTCACTTGTTTGAAAATCTCTAAGATTTCATTGTCAGTTACCCCCTTCTTAGGTGCAATGAATCTTTGAGGAAATGGAATAGGTGGCTTATAAGTAGGTTCAGATTCATCCTTTTTCTGTAGGTTGTTGGTGCCAAGCTCTTCCTCATCCTTATCTTTTGAAGTATCATCAGGTTGATAATCTTTTGTCGAAATATTCTCAAGCTGATCTTCCGTTGGAAGGTCCTTGTTGATAGTCTTTCTACTTCTAAGGGTGGTAATGGACTTGGCATGCTCTACTTGAGAGGATGAGTTTGTTGCATTGGAGGTACCTACTTCATGTTGCCCTCTTAGATTTGGAATAGGTTGACTTGGGAATTTCCTCCTTTCACGTTCATTTAGTGCAGTTTCAAACTGTTCAACAGTTGTTTCAAGATTAGAGATAGCTTGTGAGTTGCTTTGAATATTTGTTTGCATGGTTTGCATCATCTGTTGATTAGACTACATCAATTGATGGATAGTTTCTTAAAGCGAGGGTTTTCTATGTTGTTGTGTAGCAAAACCGGGGGGCTGCACTAGAGGAAGCATTGGATTTGATGATTGTCCCCCAAAGTTTTGTTGAGGTTTCCATTAGAAGTTCGGGTGATCCCTCCAAAGTTGGTTGTAAGTTTCTGAAAATGGGTTCCCAAAAGGTTTTCTATAGTTATTTATTTAGGACATTAATTTGCTCAGCATGACAATCTGGATTGTTAAATCTAGATGGACAAGTTTGGAAAGTATGCATAGGACTCGCAGACAGTGCATATTTCATTAGGACTTTGGTTAATATGTTCAATATTCATATTCAGAGCCATAGCCTCTACGTTTCTATAAAGATTTTCTATCTTACCCTTCAAGTCAAATTCTTCTTTGAATTCGTAGATCCCTCCCTTTTTAGGTATTGGGGCTGATCTATCTTGATGACTAGAAAAATCCCATTGCTGAGAACTCTCTGATTGTCCCTTAAGAAATTGGTAAGTTGTATCCTCCCCAAGACTCAAGAATGAGCCACCGTTCATAGATTCGATCATGTTTCGGTGAGTTTGAGTTAACCCGTTTTAGAAATATTGAACGAGTCTCCATATTTCGAATCCATGGTGAGGACACTTTAAAAGTAGGTCTTTAAATCGCTCCCAACTCTCGTAGAATTTTTCATTTTCTTCTTGTGTAAAATCAGCAATTGCCCTCCTAAGTGCATTAGTTTTAGACATGGGAAAGAATTTTGAAAAGAATTTTGTTACCAAAATATCCCATGAATTGATTGATCCAGAGGATAAGGAATTAAGCCATACATTTGCTTTATCTTTCAAAGAAAAGGGAAATAGCCGCAAGTGAACAAATTCATCAGGGAAGTTTTGGAATTTGAAAGTCGAGCATATCTCGAGAAATTCTTTGATATGCATGTAAGGATTGTCAGTCGCCAGGCCATAGAAGGTAGGTAGGAGTTGAATGATCTGTGGCCTTAGTTCAAAATGTGCCGCAGTGGCTGCGGGCAATACTATGCAAGAGGGCGGATTGGTCGTTATTGGAGAGAATAACTCACGAAGAGTTTTTGGATCTTGCACGTTATCTCCCATTGTAGCAGATTCAATTCGAATAAGACGGTTTGTGTGATCACGTAGCCACGTGCTCATGCACCATCAAGAAAAAGTTTTTATTTATTTTATTATTATTTTTTAATTTTTTTTAAAAAACTAGTAGAAGGAAGCAATCTAATAAGATTTAAGTATTTTTCTAAAACAAAGTCCCCGGCAATGGCGCCAAAAACTTGTTGTGATATTTTAATTGTACTCGCAAGTGCACGAATCGTAGATTATAGTGCAGCAGAGCGAGGTCGATCCCACAGGGACTTTGTTAGAAAACTTAATAAATCTAAAGTTGATTGAAACCTAATCTAGTTAACAATGGTTGAGAGTTTGATTAGATTAGCTAAGCAATTAAATTAATAAAAACTATATAATAAAGACTAAATCAATTTAATTATAGAAAAGTACTTGTATTAGGGGAAAACTTAGGCTTCAGGGTTTCATCCTAGCATCCTATGATAGTTTAGGTTGATCATTATATTGTACTCAAGTAGATCGTCGTAAGGACAGATTCTAATCAGATGATTTAGCGATGAAAACAGACATGTGCAAAAATATATAGAATATTTATAAAAAGATAGGCATTAGGCATACTATTGCATGTAACATTGATTCTTAGCATTAACCATCATATGATCATAATGAATCTAAGATAAGCATTCACTATATCTAATACATGGAAAATCTAGAGAATATATCAACATGCGTTAGTGGAATATTCTATTTTTAAACATTGAAGCATAATTAATAATCAATCCCAACACATCATAGAACACTAGTATTCCCCTTTGGCCTAAGCTATGGAATTTAGCTACACATCATCTCATATGATATCATTGTTTATTTTATAATGAACAAATAACAAAGAAAACAGAGGAACCAGATGATGGCAATCTTCTTGTCTTCTTCCCCGTGTTTGCTTCTTTGCTTCTCCGGCTCGATGATGGTGTGGCTTTGACGATGGCGAGGACGAAGCTCGCTGGTGATGGAGCGTGGCTCGGTGATGGACGAATGATGATGATCTCGGCTAATGGTGAATAGTGCTTGGCGTGATTAGAGAAGAGGATGAATGGTGGTGGATGAGAGATGGATTTTTGGTGGAACTAGGTGTTAGATGGTAGCGGATTCGGATATGGTATATGGCCCCTTTAGGTTCGTCCAGCCTCCCCTTATATAGATAGAAGATGAGAGAGAGGTCGGGTAAGAGAGATCCGCTCGGATGAGATGGGGTTCACGATTTTAGAGTGATAAAACGTGAGGGTTTCGTGAGACTTTGGGGTGCAGATAAGGCAAGCTAGAGAGAGGAAAGAGTGGCGGTTAAGGTCTCGGGATAGAGAGAGAAATCGGAGAGAAAAGGGGCGTCCGGGTCTAGGCTCGCGATCGGGTCGGGCGGACGTGCATGCTTTGCATGGGCGCATGGGAGGATGCCATCAGGTCGGGTTTTTAGGGAATAGAGAGATACGCTAGAGAGATAGAGACAGATGCTCGGCTGTGAGGGAATCCCGGGTTTAAATCTAGAGAGATTTAAGGAAAGAGATTAGGGAGAGAAATGAGGGACGCAGGAAAAGTAGGAGGAGAGAGAGAGTTGTGCGATCGGATTTAGCAAGAGAAAGATAGAGAGTGCTGGGTGGTTGGGTCGGGTAGAACGGACGGTCGTGATTGGGTTTTAGAGAGAAAGAAGAGAAAGAAACGGAAGAGAGAGAGAGAGAGAGAGAGAGGATCACAGGCGGTTGGGTTAGGGAAATAAGGGAAGAGAGAGAGAAGTTCGGCTCGTAGGGCTGGGTTTAAGCTCTAGAGAGAGAAAGGAAAGAATAGAGAGAAACGTTCGGAAAGGGGGTTTGGTCACCAGTTTTGTAGAGAGAGGAGGTAGGAACGGGAGAGAGTTGGGCCGCTGGGGGTTAGGTGTGCATGTTGATGCACGGAACGACTGTGATTAAAGGGGGATAGAGGGGCGGCTGTGATCGGGTGCATGGACGGGAGAAAGAGAGAAGTGGAGAGCTGGCCGCTGGGTTTGCATTGGATATATGGGATCGAACGGTTGGGATTAAATAGAAGAAAAGAGAGAAGAGAGCTGATGATGCAATGGGGTTTTAAGGGTCCGGGACGGTTGTGATTAAGTGGGAATGAGAGGTGGATCATTGTGGTGGCACATGCATGCATACATGCATGTGCATG
Source organism: Chamaelirium japonicum (assembly GCA_947650365.1). NCBI lineage: Eukaryota > Viridiplantae > Streptophyta > Magnoliopsida > Liliales > Melanthiaceae > Chamaelirium > Chamaelirium japonicum. The sequence continues at coordinate 85,257,450 of OX393549.1, forward strand.
GAAGGGATGGGCGATCGGACAGTTGTGATCTGTTTTGATTGCAAGGAATCCGAGAGAGAGAAAAATAGAAACGGGGGAGAAGAGAGAGATGGGTCAGTCGGGTCGGGTAAAGGGGCTGATGCACGGATGGTTGTGATTGGTTTGATGTAAATGGATTGAGATGTAAAATAGAAGGATGAAAATAGAAGAGAGATAAAAGGTGGTATAAAGAAGGGATAAAGTTAAAGAGAAAGAAAGAGAGTAAAGGTAACCATCCGGGTCGTACCATTCGAACCATCTGAGCTCATCGACATATGTCCTTCCAATTGCATGCGTGTAATCATCCTCTAGTTTGAGCCAAGCGTTGCATCACCTCAATGAAATCTTCTCTCAACTGAATCGTCGCAATCATCCGTCTCTTGGATGTTCTTTAGAGATGCCCTTCGAACGAGCTATACAGTCTCCATCAGATCGCCATGAGAATATCCACGGGTTGGTCATGAAGTCCTTGAGCTAACTGCATCGAAAACCGGATCAATTCCCTGAAAAACACATATGAAATGACACTTATCAGATTCAAACGTGATTATCGATAAAATAATAATTTGGACTATTAGGCCCTGTATCTTTCATGCATGCAATGTATGAGACCAAACCAATATGTTGTTATGTTCGTATTAAAGCCTATTATGTAGTGATGCAAAGAAAATCATGCAGTTTACGTGTATTATGAAAGTTTTACGTAGCAAACTGACGATATATGCTTAAGAATAATAGGATAATTAGCACCAAATGGACGCTCAACAATGATCATGTTACCCTAGAAAACACACCCGCCAATTTTTACGAAATTTTAAAATTTCTAGGATGGTCAAAATGATCATAGCTCATTTTCTCCTTTCGTAGCTCATAGCTCACTATAACATTCCTCTCTCTCTCTGTATATATATATATATATATATATATATATATATATATATATATATATATATATATATATATATATATATATATATATAGGGGCATGCTATAATGCGGCATGCGGTAAGTGCGGCAACGCATAGTAGCCGTCGGATGCACCGCTGCGTGCATCGCATGCACGCAACGCGTGCATCAGACGGCTACGGTGTAGTGCCGCACGTACTGCATGCCGCATTATAGCATGCCCCTATATATATATATATATATATATATATATATATATATATAT
>OX393549.1:85263638-85309234 GCA_947650365.1 Chamaelirium japonicum
CAGCTATCTGATGCACCGTTGCGTGCATCACACACACGCAACGGGTGCATCAGACGGCTACGGTGTGACACCGCACACACCGCACGCCGCATTTTATCATTCCTATATATATATATATATATATATATATATATATATATATATATATATATATATATATGGGCATGCTATAATGCGGCGTGCGGTAAGTGCGGCACCATACCGCAGATGTCTGATGCACCCGTTGTGTGCAATGCATGCACGCAGCGGTGCATCAGATGGTTGTAGTGTGGTGTCGCACTTACCGCATGCCGCATTATAGCATGCCCCTATATATATATATATATATATATATATATATATATATATATATATATATATATATATATATATATATATATATATATATGGGGCAAGGTAGCCTACTCCATGGAGTAGGTAACTTATCTACTCCATGGGTTAAATGGATGCCATGTGGCACTTTTTAACCGGAGATAAGACTTTATCAACTTAGGTTCGTCCCTCCCAATAATTGTTAAGAAAAAAATTTGAGAAAAACACATGCCAAGTAGTATTTTTAGCATGCAAAAAAAAAAAGTTTTTACGATGCATAATTTACCGTTAAATTTGTTACAACTTGATCGAGTTGATTGAGATTTTTTTCTTCGGATTTTTTTTCATAATCCTAATCTATCCATTTTGGATTGACCATACATCAACAAAATACCCGATTTAAAAGTGTCATGTGGCGTCTATTTAGGCCATGGAGTAGATAAGTAGCCTACTCCATGGAGTAGGCTACCCTTTCCCTATATATATATATATATATATATATATATATATATATATATATATATATATATATATATATAATATATATATATATATATATATATATATATATATATATATATATATATATATATAAAAGGCAGGGAGCTTGCACCGGTGGTGTAATATCGTTGCTGCACCTCTCACTTGTTTACCCTCCCTAGAAGTTTTTGAATCAATGATTTTTTATGGGTGTGTTGTCTATGGTAAGATGATCATCCTCATCAAAAATCAACAAATAACTTCTAGGTTTATCAAATGAGCTTGGCAAAATTAACGATTACAGTAAACAGTCGAAAATATTTCGAACATTTAATGACCCTAGAAGTCTTAGAATTTACTGATTTTTTATGAGGATAATCACCTTATCTTAAAGAACACATCCACCAAAAATCACCAAATTCTAAAACTTCTAAGATGGCAAACAACACCTGAGGTGTAGTAACGACGCTGCACCTTAGGTCTAGGATCTCTCTCTCTCTCTCACTCACTCACTCTCTCTCTCTCTCTCTCTCTCTATATATATATATATATAAATATATATATAATATATATATATATATATATATATATATATATATATAGAGAGAGAGAGAGAGAGAGAGAGAGAGAAAGAGAGATTAGCGTTCGAGTGAGATAATGAGATATATGAGATACCTTGTGAGAACCTATCTAGAGGTTTTAGAATTGATGAAAATTGGTGGGCATTATCTCTATAGCAAGTTGATCATTCTCACAAAAATTCATCAAATTCTAAAACTTCTAAGGGCATCAAATGTTAGAAGATTTATCGACCGTCCATTAAAACCAATAATTTGAATTATGTATTTGATGCCTCTAGAAGTTTTAGAATTTGATGTATTTTTTGTGAGTATGATCAACTTGCCATAGAGAGCATGCCCACCAAGTTTTATCAAATTCTAAAACCTCTAGAAAGGTTTCTGAAAGTTATCTCATATAAGAATATCTCACTGGATCGCTACTATATATATCTATATATATATATATATATATATATATATATATATATAGATATATATATATATATATATATATATATATATATATATATATAGGGGCATGCTATGCTGCGGCATGCGGTGCGTGCGGCATCGCACCGCAGCCGTGTGATGCACTGCTGCGTGCATCGCATGCACGCAGCGCGTGCATCACACGGCTGTGGTGCGATGCCGCACGCACCGCATGCCGCATTCAAGCATTTCTCTCTCTCTCTCTCTCTCTCTCTCTATATATATATATATATATATATATATATATATATATATATATATATATATATATATATATATATATATATATATATATATATATATATATAGAGAGAGAGAGAGAGAGGGTTGTTACAGTGAGTTGTGAGCTGCCGCCCAGGAAAGTGAGCTGCGGGTATTTTGACCCCCCAAGAAGTTATGGAATTTGATGAAATTTGGTGAGGTTGTTGCCTAGCATAAGATGATCTTCCTCACCAATTTTCATCAAATTCCAAAACTTTTAGGGGGGTTAAATGGTCGAATTTCTACCGTCTGTAGTCACTGTTAAAATCTACATAAATTGCTTCGACTATTTGACCCCCCTAGAATTTTGGAATTTGATGAAAATTGGTGAGGATGATCATCTTATCCTAAGCAACAACTTCACCAAATTTCATCAAATTCTATAACTTTTTGGGGGGTCAAAATACCCGCAGCTCACTTTCCCCCCCACCCAGCAGCTCATAACTCACTGTAACAGCCCTCTCTCTCTCTCTCTTTCTCTCTCTCTCTCTATATATATATATATATATATATATATATATATATATGTATATATATATATATATATATATATATATATATATATGTATATATATATATATATATATATATATATATATATATATATATATATATATATGTATAGGGGGCGTGTTAGGATGCGGCGTGCGGTGTCGCACCGCAGCCATCTGATGCACCGTTGCGTGCATCACACACACGCAACGGGTTCATCAGACGGCTACGGTGTGACACCGCACACACCGCCACGCCGCATTTTATCATTCCTCTATATATATATATATATATATATATATATATATATATATATATATATATATATATATATATATATATATATATATATATATGGGCATGCTATAATGCGGCGTGCGGTAAGTGCGGCACCATACCGCAGATGTCTGATGCACCCGTTGTGTGCAATGCATGCACGCAGCGGTGCATCAGATGGTTGTAGTGCGGTGCCGCACTTACCGCATGCCGCATTATAGCATGCCCTTATATATATATATATATATATATATATATATATATATATATATATATATATATATATATATAGAGAGAGAGAGAGAGAGGTGATACATTGCGGTCGGGTAACGTGCGGCTTGACGTGCGGCCACCCCCTTCGAGGGTATTTTCAATTTTTTTTTTTTTGGGATTGATCACCCACCCTTGGATTGGACACACAAAAAATGTCAGCCCGATCCAAGACCTGTAGGCCGTCCAAATGTGTTGATCTTTTATCGGTCGTTTATTTTTTTGGCCATTTTGATCAACACATTTGGACGGCCTACAGGTCTTGGATCGGGCTAAAATTTTTTGTGTGTCCAATCCAATGGTAGGTGATCAATCCCAAAAAAAAAAAAAATTCTGGAAATAGCCCCGAAGGGGGTGCCGCACGTTACCCGCTGCAATGTATCACTACTCTCTCTCTCTCTCTCTCTCTCTATATATATATATATATATATATATATATATATATATATATATATATATATATATATATATATATATATATATATATATATATATATATATATATATATATATATATATATATATATATATATATATATATATATATATATATATATATATATATATATATATATATATATAATATTTTAGGGTCATGTGGGGGGGATAAACATTTAATTGACTCCAGAGACAAACCGTCAGAGATAAACACAGCCGTTCATTGCTGTGATTGATCCGATCAGCTCTTCAAAAATAAAAGATGATCGTGTCCATTCGACTGGATTTAATGAACAGCTGTGTTATACTATGGGCTAAAAATGGAATCTGATATACCCTGGATTTAATGAACAACTGTGTTATACTATGGGCTAAAAATGGAATCTGATATTGTAACAACCCAAAATAAAATAATAGTTTAAAAGGTCATTATAAGAAATTTTTATACAAAATTTAAAAAAAAATAAAAATAAAAAAAAAACGGACTGTGCCATTGCGTCCGTCTCGTCGAAACGATTAAAAACCATATATAAACTTTTTCGTTTTGAACTCATTTAAAGCATTAAAAATTTAAAAGAAAAAGATTATATATATGTGTAAAATTAAATAGCCAATAGAAGGATTCGAACCTGAGACCTATTTAATAAAATTTTAAACCAGTTTCCTCTAACCAAAAATCCCTTAAGTCTTTTCTGTTTAATTATAGTAAAACTAATTATTATTCTATAACTAGGAATACCAAGCGTCATCTGACCGTTCGATCACAATCGAACGGCCAGAATACGAAACGACACATGGAATACCAATCGTCATCTGACCGTTCGATCACAATCGAACGGCCAGAATACAAAACGACACTGGGCATATCAAACGTCATCTGTGCCGTTCGTTTCCAAATCGGACGGCCAGAATACGAAACGGCAGATTTGCAATAAAGCCCCCGGGACTCTTCGTATTCCTGGGGGGCCTATATAAACCCCCCCCCACCCATAAACTTCTTCACAGCAGTCCTCGCGACAAGCGGGCCCCACCACCCACCGCCGACACCCTCTGCCGCCGCCGCCGCCTGCCGTCCGCCGACCGCCGACCGCCGCCGGCCATCGCCGCCGGCCGCCGACCGCCGACGGCCACCACCGCCGGCCGCCGCTGCCGCCGGCCATCCCCAACGCCGGCCATCGCCGCCGGCCGCCACCGGCCGCCGTCGGCCACCACCGACCACCGGCCGCCACCACCGACCACCACTTCCACCAACTCAGGTTGTTGGGTCGGGTATGTAATTTAAACCCGTTAACCCGTTCGGATTTTTATAATTTGCTGATGCAAAGAAGCCACCCTTGAATTAGAACCCACAACCTCTTCTAAACCTATTCTAAAGACCTTTAGGCTAACCAATAGATCCATTTACATCTTATGTTTATAAATCACCTATAATTAAATATATAGATTATCTATGAAAACTATATTGGCCTTATCTTACCCATACGGACTCGGAATGGAGTTCCGTCAGTGGCGTTGGATTCGTAATGACAAAATACACTTACTTAGATTATAAAATTCCACAACCGACAATTAAAAAGTATATTTACCATTTTACCTCTAGGGTAAAATGGTCATAACCTCTTCATTCTAACTCGGAATCGAATTCCGTCTGCGGCCACGGATTCCTAATAAAAAGCTCTACAAAATGAATATAAATTTAAAATATTTTGGAATTGACCAAAATGCCCCTAAAGAAGAAAACCTATTAGTTTGCATCGAAAAATATTGGAAAAATCCTGGAAAAATTAGGATAAAACCTAACCAATTATTAGTAACATATTTTCAGGTTTTGAGCGTACTAAAGCTTCCTTATCAGGAGTAAGAGTTTGCAACAGTTCAGGTAGGGGATTTAAACTCAGTTTATTCATGCTAATTTTATGCTACATGCTAATTTTATGCTATAGAATGTCGGTAATTTGATATGGAACGGTAAATTTTGAAATACGTAATCATTTGTGTGGGTGTGGGGCTTGCCCTAGCGGAAGGCCAAAAAGTACCTGGGTGTGGGGCTGTCCCTGGCTTGCGAGCCTAAAAGATAAATCCTGGGTGTGGGGCTGTCCCTGGCTGCGGGCCAAAAAGATAAATCCTGGGTGTGGGGCTGTCCCTGGCTATGGGCCAAAAAGATAATCCTAGGTGTGGGGCTAGCCTTGTTGCGGACTAAAAGTACCCGGGTAAGGATTGAGATTCCTACCCTGGCCGGAAGAGCCAAAAAGGGAATCGGGTGATTAATGTTTTAATTATTTACTTTTCGTAGTCATGTTTACTGCTTTCAATACATATTATTTAGCATGAGCAAAACTGAGTCATTGGTGAGTCAGTGGATAGAACTCACCCCCCTACAGATGATGTGCACCCTACAGAGACAAACCCTGCAGTACCCGAAGAGGATGAGGAGCGATCGGGGGTCGACCCAGAAGGAGTTGAAGACCCACTCTACACACCTTTCTATGACAATGACGAAGCTGGATTATGATGTATTAATGTGGAAAGTCTTAGCTTTAGGCTTTCGATTTCGATAAATTGTATGAAACAATGATGTTTTAATAGAGTGGCTCAGTAATTTCCATATTTGATGGAATTTAGTTATATCAAGTTTTTATTCCTAACACCCCAGTATTATACGGGTTGAATTAATCCGTAAAATATCGGGGCGTTACAACTTGGTATCAGAGCCTAGGTAATAGGTCCTAGGAATAAGAATTATTAGCAAGAAGGACATTAGTAGGATAGTCACTTAACCTAGAGCATAAGTTAGGTTCATGTGAATTAAATCTAGGTACACCTAGTTCTAGATGATTAAGACATTGATAACCTAAGACACTTAATTGCTAGAACAAAGTATAGATACCTGAACTTAAATTTAGGATCTCTCTTTTAATTATGTTATAATAGCTTTCGATACGTAGGCCTAACATTGGACGCTGAAAAGTTAGTCAACCAAGAAGACAATATAGGTACATCAAAAATTTGAACGTATGATAACCTAAAGAAAATTGAAAATTAACTAGAATTATAGGATGTCGCTTTGTAACGATATGAAAATATAAGAAGGTGTTATAAACCCTTGTAATAACTCAATTAGGGTAAGAAATCCCTAAGGAGTAACTTAATTTAAGATCTTATCTTCTAAGATCTTTTTTTTGAAAACACGTTACTACAGTATCTTAGTAGAAATAAGGATCATCCGAAAGAAACTATTCTTTAGTCTTTTTGTAAACTTAGTCGCGTATCAAAGACTATTGTAAACTTAGTCGCGTATCAAAGACTAAGACCTCTTTCCTGTGTAACCTGAAACCTATCCAAAGTATTAGAACCTTACCTAGGTTAATCAAACTTGATGAAAGTAGGTTAACTCAGAAATTAGATTTATGTACGCCAATTACTCGAGAAAATAAAACATCCATGATAACTCCTATAAGAACTAAAATACTTCTCGAATAAAAGCTATAGTCGAAAAGTCCAATGAACTCCAACCTCAAGCGGTTAGTAACATACAAATGATTGACACAAATAAGTAAAGTTTTAAATATAGTCGAGTTGAATATAGTATTTAATTTTTATAAAAACGTGGGGAGATCTGGGTTGAATCATTAGTGCATAGAGAACTGATTTCAAGTACATAATTGACTTAAAAAAATTATAACATGTACTATGATAATTAGGATTGAGGATAATCATCATTTCTCGAATTCGAGTTCAATGGAAAGGGCTACCTAGGAAAGGGCTGCCTGGAGTTAGGTGGAGCCGTTCCATGGGAAAAAGGGCTGCCAACTGCTAGTGTGGAGCCACCTAAGGTGGAGCCGCCTAGGACTTTGACTTCGAGATCATGATAGTTTACCTCTGCATCCTAAATGATCAGCGTGAAATAGTTTGAAGTTTTAAAAAAAAAAAAAAAAAAAAAAAAAAAAAAAAAAAAAAGAAGAAGAAGAAGAGGTAATCGAGGTACAGATGTGAAATTAAGAACATCAAGGGATTGGATACAAGTTAGAAATGGGAAAGCAATAGAAAACCGGATGTCTTGGCACAGACAATATTGGACAAAGATTTCGGGACAGATTAGTAGTTACTGATGCTTCTTATTTACGAAAAGATATATTAACAGAAACTCATCGGTCAAAATTTCCTATTCACTCAATCTAGGCCTTATTTCCGTCCTGTCCAATAAGGACCTGTGAAAAAGTGGGCGGTGAAAATCATTGCGAACACCCGATGTTCTTCAAAATAGTTATTGGCTATATGTAAAGTGATAAGAAAAGTATTAGTGATGAAAAAGTATATTTTATCTGAGTTTGTGTTCTTTAAATTTTCAGACATTATGAATTCACACGATAATGCTGCTCCCAATGAAGACCTAACCAAGGTGTTAGGAGCTCTTCACCAACTAATAGAAAAGATGAACTCTTCGAAGGATGGTTCCAGGATGGGAGTAATCATAAAAGAATTCAAAGAATTAAAACCCCCTGCCTTTAAAGGAGAACCGGACCCCCTAATTGCCGATAGATGGCTCAAACAGGTGGGAAAGATTTTGGAGACTTTAAAAGTAAATGATGAACAGAAAGTCATCTTGGCCACTTATATGTTAGAAGGAGAGGCAGATTACTGGTGGGACTCGGTCAAGAGAACTCAAGTTATTTTCACATGGGAAGAATTTACGAAAGTGTTCTTAGAAAAATATTTCTCCGACGCAACCAGGGACAGAATGATTGCGGAATTTCTAGAACTTTATCAAGGAAAGCTTAGTGTTTCCCAGTATGAAGCCAAGTTTACTGAACTGTCACGTTTTGCCCAGTATCTTATAGCCACTGAAGAACTGAAGTCCAAAAGGTTTGAACAAGGTTTGAATCCTCATATTCGAACCAGAGTGGCGGTACTCCGTATTCGAAAATATGGAGAACTAGTACAAACTGCTTTAGTGGCAGAACGAGAATGGGAGGAAACTCGAAAAATATTTGAAAAGAATAGACTGAAAAGAAGTACACCATTGATAGAGTTAAAAAGACCAAAGATACAAGAGTTTCAAGCAAGGATGAGTAGTCCTCCAAAATCTATAGGACCTCGGACTTGCTTCGCATGCGGATCGCGGGATCATTTTCAACGATACTGTCATCGCTTGAATGGTAACATTCCTACCAGTCCTCCTTTTCGAAATGCTCCGCAAGTACCGGTAGCTCGCACCGCTCAAAATCAAAAGGTGCCTGGAAAAACATTTGCAGTATCTACTGAGGAAGAATCAAACGATGTCATTAAAGGTATGAACGATTCACTTTTCGACGTCATTAAAGGTATGAACGATTCACTTTTAGAATATTATTCCAATTAAAAAAAAATAAGTGAAACAATTTGAATTTTTGTAAACACCATTATGGAAATCTAGCTAGAGTAATTTTAGGCCAGGTTTAAACCATTTGTTCATATCAATTCACTTGGCTAGAAACTTACAATTGAAGACAGTACCGTTAGGATATATACTTGCCCTCACCACTGCACTTAGTGATAAGGCCAAAACAAACAGAGTTTGCAGAAACTGTATACTAAGAATTGAAGATGTGGAGTGGTGACCCAAATTGAAATTGAAGAAAATTTGATATTACATTAGGAATGTACTGGTTATCCAAATATAGGATGATAATGAATTGTTATCGTAAGAATGTTACCTTTTAAACACCTGAAGGAAAGGAAATAATATTTTGCGAAAGAAAGTTCGGAAAGAGAAAAGCAAAAAACTATCACTTGATGATTGGAAGAAATTGTGAAGAAGTTACTTAGGAATTAGATCCAGAAATATACTAGTTCAATAACTAAGGTACGTACTTTAAATTTCGAGGACGAAATTTTTATTAGGGGTAGAGAATGTAACAACCCAAAATAAAATAATAGTTTAAAAGGTCATTATAAGAAATTTTTATACAAAATTTAAAATAAAATAAAATAAAATAAAAATGGACTGCGCCATTGCGTCCGTCTCGTCGAAACGATTAAAAACCATATATAAACTTTTTCGTTTTGAACTCATTTAAAGCATTAAAAATTTAAAAGAAAAAGATTATATATATGTGTAAAATTAAATAGCCAATAGAAGGATTCGAACCTGAGACCTATTTAATAAAATTTTAAACCAGTTTCCTCTAACCAAAAATCCCATAAGTCTTTTCTGTTTAATTATAGTAAAACTAATTATTATTCTATAACTAGGAATACCAAGCGTCATCTGACCGTTCGATCACAATCGAACGGCCAGAATACGAAACGACACATGGAATACCAATCGTCATCTGACCGTTCGATCACAATCGAACGGCCAGAATACAAAACGACACTGGGCATATCAAACGTCATCTGTGCCGTTCGTTTCCAAATCGGACGGCCAGAATACGAAACGGCAGATTTGCAATAAAGCCCCCGAGACTCTTCGTATTCCTGGGGGGCCTATATAAACCCCCCCCACCCACAAACTTCTTCACAGCAGTCCTCGCGACAAGCGGGCCCCACCACCCACCGCCGACACCCTCCGCCGCCGCCGCCGCCTGCCGTCCGCCGACCGCCGACCGCCGCCGCCGCCGGCCACCACTTCCACCAACTCAGGTTGTTGGGTCGGGTATGTAATTTAAACCCGTTAACCCGTTCGGATTTTTATAATTTGCTGATGCAAAAAAGCCACCCTTGAATTAGAACCCACAACCTCTTCTAAACCTATTCTAAAGACCTTTAGGCTAACCAATAGATCCATTTACATCTTATGTTTATAAATCACCTATAATTAAATATATAGATTATCTATGAAAACTATATTGGCCTTATCTTACCCATACGGACTCGGAATGGAGTTCCGTCAGTGGCGTTGGATTCGTAATGACAAAATACACTTACTTAGATTATAAAATTCCACAACCGACAATTAAAAAGTATATTTACCATTTTACCCCTAGGGTAAAATGGTCATAACCTCTTCATTCTAACTCGGAATCGAATTCCGTCTGCGGCCACGGATTCCTAATAAAAAGCTCTACAAAATGAATATAAATTTAAAATATTTTGGAATTGACCAAAATGCCCCTAAAGAAGAAAACCTATTAGTTCGCATCGAAAAATATTGGAAAAATCCTGGAAAAATTAGGATAAAACCTAACCAATTATTAGTAACATATTTTCAGGTTTTGAGCGTACTAAAGCTTCCTTATCAGGAGTAAGAGTTTGCAACAGTTCAGGTAGGGGATTTAAACTCAGTTTATTCATGCTAATTTTATGCTATAGAATGTCGGTAATTTGATATGGAACGGTAAATTTTGAAATACGTAATCACTTGTGTGGGTGTGGGGCTTGCCCTAGCGGAAGGCCAAAAAGTACCTGGGTGTGGGGCTGTCCCTGGCTTGCGAGCCTAAAAGATAAATCCTGGGTGTGGGGCTGTCCCTGGCTGCAGGCCAAAAAGATAAATCCTGGGTGTGGGGCTGTCCCTGGCTGTGGGCCAAAAATATAATCCTAGGTGTGGGGCTAGCCTTGTTGCGGACTAAAAGTACCCGGGTAAGGATTGAGATTCCTACCCTGGCCGGAAGAGCCAAAAAGGGAATCGGGTGATTAATGTTTTAATTATTTACTTTTCGTAGTCATGTTTACTGCTTTCAATACATATTATTTAGCATGAGCAAAACTGAGTCATTGGTGAGTCAGTGGATAGAACTCACCCCCCTACAGATGATGTGCACCCTACAGAGACAAACCCTGCAGTACCCGAAGAGGATGAGGAGCGATCGGGGGTCGACCCAGAAGGAGTTGAAGACCCACTCTACACACCTTTCTATGACAATGACGAAGCTGGATTATGATGTATTAATGTGGAAAGTCTTAGCTTTAGGCTTTCGATTTCGATAAATTGTATGAAACAATGATGTTTTAATAGAGTGGCTCAGTAATTTCCATATTTGATGGAATTTAGTTATATCAAGTTTTTATTCCTAACACCCCAGTATTATACGGGTTGAATTAATCCGTAAAATATCGGGGCGTTACAGATATACCGTCCGGATCCGTCAACGGTTAAAAATGGAAGGTCCATTATCTCTCTTTCATTCAAGGCCCCCGCCCTTACCCACTCAGCCAGCCCCCCTTTACCCAGCCCTCCTTCACCGCTGCTCTCTCTCAGCTACCCTTCGGCCCACAGGTAGGAACCTCTCTCTCTCTCTCTCTCTCTCTCTCTCTCTCTCTCTCTCATGGCCGATCGACATCGACCCCGACCGCGATCGGACTCTTGGCATCAACACCGACCGCCGGCCACCTCTCTGTCCCCGCCCCTCTCCCTCCGCGAGCCATCTCAGCCTCCCTCCGTTGATCGCGCGCCCATCTCGCCTCGGATCCCACTCACCCTCTCTGTCCACGCCCCCCTCCGCGAGCCACCTCAGCCCCCCTCGGATCCCGCTCACCCTCTCCATCCCCGCCACCCTCTCCGTTGATCGCGCGCCCCTCCGCTCTCGGATCCCGCTCATCCTCTATCCCTGCCCCCCTCCGCGAGCCACCTCAGCCCACGCCCCCATCGCGCCCCATTCCCGCTGATCGCGCAGCCGTTTGTTTCACAGCCATTTGTTTCACCCCTCCTCCCTTAACTGAGCCCCAAATCTCGGCCCTCTTAACGTAACTGAACCCCCAAATCTCGATGGTTGGCACTGCGATTTCCCCTACCGATCGCCCGATCTCCCTTACCATCTCCTTCGCCAACCCACTCAATCACCCCTTCCGACTACCCACCGATCTCCCCTGGCCTCCCGACCAGCCACGATCTCCTCACCGATCTCTCAACAGCGGCTGCAGTGCCTTGCGACGGGTCCGCCACTGCCCGATCTCTCAACAGCGGCGACCGTGCCCTGAACGGGTCCCCCTCCCCTCTTCTTCTCTGGTGGATCGACAAAAAGGGGAGGGGGTTGTTCTCCTCCGGTAGATCCGCAGCCAGGGAGAGCTGGATTGGGTGGATCCAACAGTGAAGGAGAGGACCGATCTCCGCCGGTGAACAGGTCTCTCGCTCGATCTCTCTCAATCTTAGTTTTTTTTTTTTTTGATTGCAGCTCTCTCTCTTACTCTCTCGAGGTGATGATTTTTTTCCCTTCTTTTTTTCCTTTTTTTTTCTCTCATCTCAGTTTTTTTTTTTTTTGGATTGCAGTCCTATGCTGTCGTCAGCGGGGTTGGGGTCGTCGTCGGTGAACAAGTGAACACGAGGTCTCTCACTCGATCTCTCTCAATCTTAAATTTTTTTGTTTATTGCAGCTCTCTATCTCTCTCGATCTCCCTTTTTTTTTTTATTGCATGTCTGCTGTTGCCGGTTCGGTCGGGGGAGATGGAGGTCATGATTTTTTTCCCCCTTCCTTTTTTCCTTTCCTTTTTTTTCTCTCATCTAATGTTTTTTCTTGGCTTGCAGACCTATGCTGCACCGGCGGGGTCGGGATCGGGGTCGTCGCCGGTGAAAAGGTGAAAATGTCTCTCACTCGATCTCTCTCGATCTCATATTTGTTTTTTTGATTGCAGCTCTCAATCTCTCTTTCGATCTAAGTGTTTTTTTTTCTTATTTTTTTTATTGCAGCTCTATTTCTCTCGATTTCAATTTTTTTTATTGCAGGCCTGTTGTTGCGGGCTGGGTCGGTGTCTTCGTCAGTGAACAGGTCTCTCCCTCTCGATCTTCAGTTTTTTTTATTGCATCTCTCTATCTCTCTCGATCTTCAGTTTTTTTTTTATTGCAGCTCTATCTCTCGATCTTAGTTTATTTAGGAGAATTTTTTTTTTTGATTGCAACTCTAACTCTCGATCTTTAAGTTTTTTTTTTCTCAGATTTTGTTTTTGATTGCAGCTCTTTTATCTCTCTCTATCTCAAATTTTTTTTTGATTGTAAGCCTATGCTTTCGCTGGTAGGGTCAGAGTCGTCGGTGAACAGGTCACTCTCTCTCTCTCTCTCTCTCTCTCCATCTCAGATTTTTTTTTTTTGACTACAGCTCTTTATCTCCTGATATTAGTTTTTTTTTTATTGCAGGCATATGTTGTCCCCGGCGGAGTCGAGGTCAGGGTCATCGCCGGTGAGCAAGAGGTCTCTACAACCAAGTTCAGTGTTGAGATTTTTTTTTTTTTTAATTATTTGTCCTCACTTTCAATTTGATGCATCAGGGCGGAGTTAAAGTCTATCTGTTCTGATTGATTTCCATTTTCCTTCGCTATGACTGCCATGATCCATTTTCCTTCGCTATGACTGCCATGATTGGGCCTAAGCAAATGCAACAAATTAACACAGTAGCAAAAGAGCAAAATTGAACAAAGAAACTTTTGTGACAAAGAACAAAGAAACTTTTGTGACAATAAACAACTCTCTAAAAAAAAAAAAACAACGCACTTCTTTGAGATCTGATTCAAATCAAAGGAAAAATAATATAGCCCAATTCTGATATCCAAGTGCATGTCAGTACTGTTGTAGCTATCGAAAGTGGTCGACTAGGTTTTGTCGTCGAAGGACAAGCACAAAAATATCCCACGCCGAATGCTTTTGGCAATAGGCACGAACATTACTACTGTTATCTCCTTAAAAAATGTTATAACTCTCAAAATATTATTATCTCCCTCGAAATATTATTTACTCTCGAAATATTTTTTTGCCACCCTCGAAATATTTTCACCTGTATCGAAATATTGTCTTCGCCCTCGAAATCTTTTGCGTGCCGACAGGCACGGGCATTACTAGTATATATATATATATATATATATATATATATATATATATATATATATATATATATATATATATATATATATATATATATATATATATATATATATATATATATATATATATATATATATATATATGTATATATATATAGGGTCAGGATCGGATGACCCAGCAAATTTTGATCTAGCACCTTTGATGCATCTAGAGGTTTTAAAATGAGCTGATTTTTTGTAGGCATGTTGTTTATGGTATGCTGATCATCCTCACAAAAAATCAGCCTATTCTAAAACCTCTAGGTGCATCAAATGCGCTTTTCGAAAAGAGATGCTATTCAGCCCGAAGGTTCGCCGGGCCGATTGACATGGCAGCGTGCAACTTAAGGCTTAAACCCACTAGCGACATTTAAATCTTTTACACCACCAGTTGCATACTTGCATGCTGCCTCATCAATCCGGTTGGGTGGAATCGGAAAAACCTATGGGCTAAATAACATTTCTCTTTGGAAAACTCCGGACACGGCCATCATAAATGTTTGAGTTGACCCCAATTGGATGGGATACCAGATCCATCAGCCAACCGATCGGTGGACGCCTGCTCAAGAAATAACAATATAAAAACGTTCATCGCTGCCTCGATCTATGGCATGAACATGGATAGGTGGTTCGAGTGGGACCCCACAGCAACAGTGATATTCTCATGTTCTTGTCCCGGCCCCACTTCGGTCCGCATCGCATGGACTTTAAGCCCCTCCCCCCTGTTGATCCCAGATCCTTCCTTGAAGTCTTATAGGCCAGTCGCCAATCGCCATGGGCTGTAGTGCCGGGTCTACTCGGGGGATGGGATCCTAACCGGCCAGCGGGGCTGTTGGCCGGATGGGACCCCAACCTCCCCTCCCTCCCTCTCTCCCCCTCTCTCATTCTCTCTCTCTTTCTCTTTCTATGGCCGGGACCCCAACCGGGCAGCACTCTCTCTCTCTCTGGGGATGGTGGGACCCCAACCGGCCAGCACTCTCTTTCTCATGGGATGATGGCCGGGACCCAAAGCGGTCAGCAGTCAGTCTCTCTCTCTCTCTCTGCCAGAGGTAGTCTTATGGACCTCACGATTCTTTGCAGCTTCTTGACCGACACTCAGTGGTGAGGCCCGCGAAAGACGTGCTTTTGTTTTTCCTATTAAAGGGAGAAATGCTATTCACCCAGAAGGCTTTGACAGATTGATGATGTGGCATCTGATCACAGTGTCCTTTTATCTGATGGCCTGGCTGTGATCGGGACACGTCGTTCTGTACAAAGGAAGTCTGTGAAACACTGTAGTTGGACAGTAATTTTTTTAAAAAAAAACACAGGGCTTATTAGTGATAGGTCCCTGATAAATAGATGCTTTAAGGCTAGGTCCCCTGTTGGAAAATGTCCATTTCATACCCACTTGCAGGTGTACATGCAAGCACCCATCTGGCCATCTGATCTTGACATAAATCACTGCATCAAAAAAATAACAATCTAGACAGATTGCTGCTCTTTTTGCTACAGTGAAATCACCGTAGATTTTTTTTAAAATCATGCCATTTTTTTTTTGCTAGAGTGAAATCACTGTAGCAAAAAAGTAACAATCTGCACATATTGAGTAACAATCTGCTACAGTGAAATCACTGTAGGAAAAGAGTAAGAATCTTTGTACAGAAATAGTTTACACAGATTGTGACTCTTACGATGGCGAAATCATTGTAGCAATTTTTTGTTTTTTGTTTTTTGTTTTCTGTTAAATCTCATAGAGTTTTTTTTTGCTATAGTGAAATCACTGTAGTAAAAATCTGCAAGCGATAGGGACAAACAAACATGATGTGAAGATGTATTTTTGTCATTTAAAAGAATTAAAAGTCAATATAGAAAATTGCTCATCTTTTCGGGAGGGACCAGGTGCAAAATTATCTTGTTCTAGGTCCTTTTCACTAATCCAATTTGTTTTCACTGATCCAATGTTTAAGCCTGGAAGATGCACCCACATGGAAGAACGATTTAGACTATTTAGTTCCCTGCCAAAAAAGGAGAATGAACATCCCCACACTCCCAGTATATACACCATATCAATTGTATCTGTGTATATATGATAGTCATTTCCGTTTATACCTCATATTGTGTTAGTCTGTGTGTGTATATTGCAGGCTATACACGGTACTCAGTGTATCAAACTCATTCCCTACACATATCCTTGAATTATCTATGAGAAATGATATTCAGCCCGAAGGTTTGTCCCGATTTCACCGGCCCGATTGATGTGGCAGCATGCAACTAGTGGCTGAAACCCACTAGCGATTTTAAAATCTTTAACAGCACCAGTTGCACACTGCCACGTCAATCGGGCCGGCGAAAGCGGAAAAACCTTCGGGCTGAATAGCATTTCTCATTATCTATATAACAAGGGAGGTCGGTTTTGTGATGACTAGACAAAACGGAACAAAAAAACTGACTAGGACAAGGTGACTGGACAAAAATGAACCGAATAGATTTAACCATTCATTCAAAAATCAACGCGTGATCACTCCTTGGTTTTAAATCCCAACTCATTTAAACTGCACTAAACCCCTAAAATCCCAGCCCATTGAAACTGCACTAAGCCTAATAGTTCATCCCGGAATCATTGTTTGCATCAACGGCTATAAACCCGCATGCTAAAATTTTGGCCGCCCCAAACCATCAAGTCAGTCTCAAGGAATTCGTTCAAACAGAGACAGCTATAATTGATCGATTATAGGGGGAGGGAGAGTTGGTCGCGCCGAAGGCGCCCGCTTCGTGCCAATCAGCACGGGCGAGAAAATGACTGTTCTTCTGAATGCCGGTGTTTGTTGTTGAAAGTGTTTTGTTATCGAAGATGTTCAGGTATGTTGCCGTAGAAGGCGGCCCACTACAGTTAGGGGTGGCAATTCTTGACCCGACCCGCTAACCCGACCCGAACCCGACCCGAAGTTAGCGGGTTTGGGTTTGGCATAAACGGGTTCGGGTCATAAACGGGTCGACCCGATTGACCCGTTTATTTAATGGGTCGGGTTCGGGTTTGTACTTATGACCCGATTGACCCGACTTGACCCGTTTAACAAATGGGTCGTGTCAACCCGACCCGACCCGACCCGACCCAACCCGAACCAACCCGACCCAACCCGGCCCAATCCGACTGGTCTTTACCCAACCTGACAGGTTTACATGGGTTCTGTTGACCCAACCCGAGCCAACCCGACCCGACACGACCCGACCCGTTTAGTAAACGGGTTAAACGGGTCGGGTCGGGTCAACCCGTTTATTAGGCGGGTCGGGTTTGGGTTTAAGTTTTTGACCCGTTTATTAAACGGGTCGGGTTCGGGTTGGGTGTTTTGCCCTTATACATATGTCTCAACCCGACCCGAACCCGACCCGACCCGACCCATTGCCACCCCTAACTACAGTGCCGACAGGCACGGGCATGCACTAGTCTATATAACATGGCACGTCGGTATTGTGCTGACTAGACAAAGTGGAATGCTGACTAGAAAAAAACACGCATGCTGACTAGACAAAACATTCAAACTGACAAACACTAACAAAGAAACATAGAGAGAATCAGTAATACAAATTTTAAAAATACCCACCTCATCTCAAAAAATAAAATAACATATTCACACCCCAATTCTAAATTAGGAAACTGTGATTCCCTTCCTTCACGCCCCCCTCTCGCGCCGGTTAAGAATCCCCCCCCCCACCCCCCCCCCCCCCAAAAAAAAAAAAAAAAAACAAAACCATGCATGTTCACGCCCGAGTGCCGATAGGCACAGGCATGCACTATAACTAATATGTGTTACCGTTGAAGGCGGTCCGAAGTCAGCCGGGGGTGTGTGGCCGCTGAAGGCAATTAAGTGTGCTGCCGCCGAATACGACGGTGTAAGTGGGAGTTATGATGCCCGATGGGTGTCTTGCTACCGAAGGCGGCCCGATGATGTGCCGACAGGTGTGTTGCCGCCAAAGGCGGCCCGCTGCAGTGCCGACAGGCACAGGCATGCACTAGTATATAATAAAATGCAGCAAGCGATGTGTGCAGTATCGCACCATACAGGGTACTCGATGTATGTGACTCATAGGGAGTATGGTCCTCCCGACTAACCAACACGCTAGTCCTCCCCTATATTTATGTGCCACGTCGTACTTTTTAACTAATTTTTTTTAATGGATGGTCAATCCACTCTACTTGGATCATGATTAAAAAAATAAAAAAAATAAAAAAACTTAAAACAACCGGATCAACGGTCGACTAATTTAACGGTAAACTATAGCGCACAAATACCCCTTGCTATTGTTAATCTAAAACTGCCACTTGGCATTTTTTTTTTCAAACGTTTTTTCATAATCATTATTAGGAAGGGTGAACCCACCTTGACCAACCCCTAACCCCAGTTAAAAATTACCATGTGACACTTGAATAGAAGAAAGGACTACCGTGTTGCTAGTCGGGAGGACCGTGCACCTTATTCCCAAATTATATATGGTCGATCGGGATCGGAGGACTCTGTTTTTGCACTTAATTTTTACACCGATTTTCTAATAATTAAATAGAGGTTTTGAAAGTTGTTGATTTTTTGTGAGCCTAATCAATTTGCCTTAGATAGTGTGTATACCCTACCTAAGGAGAAAGAGAAAGAAGGGACACTCAGCAGCCGGCCGCACGCTTGGGCCAGGCCGTGACTCGGTCGGCCGCGTGTTTTGTGCCGGTCGGCCGCACGCCTGGGCCTGGCCGAGACCCGGTCGGCCGCACATTTCGTGCCGGTCGGCCACGCGTTTCGTGCCGGTTGACCTCTCGCTTGGGCCTGGCCACGACCCGTTCGGGCGTGCGTTTCGCACCGGTCGACCGCGCACTTGGCCCAGGTGTACCTAAGATGGCCACACGTCTCGGTCAGCCGCGTGACTGGTCGGCCGTGCGTCTCGCCACGACCATGCAAGTATTCACGCGCAGCTCTGGTATTCACGTGAAGGGCTGGCCCGAAGATCACGCACCATGACTAAGCAGTAACTATTCCTAAGAATCTCAGTCCGGCAAAGGTTACGGGAAGACAACCCACGCCCTGAGATTCCCGGTTGACCGGTAAGGCAATTATCACCAGCTGTGATCACCTAGTACATGCAAGTTGACACGTCGCTCACGCCGAGAGTTGTGTAAACCACGGGAACACGTCATCAATACCGCCCCACATGGAAGGCAACAGTTGTCACCTGACAGCATTATAAGAGGGGACCTACCCCCTCAGAGAAGAGGATCCGATTTCTGGAAGATGAGGTGCTGCCCAATTCTTTCAAGAGTTTTCGAAGCTTGAGAGAGATTTGATAGGTCGACATTTGGGAGGTCGGTCCTCTCTGGGTGTAAGAGGGTCAAGGTGAGACTTTTTAACTCGTTTGCCTTGATAGTGCATACTCGTCCCACCCCGTGGTTTTTTCCCCTTCGATGTTGAGAAGGGATATTTTCATGTAAACTCGATCTACTATGTTCCTTGGTTTGTCAGATTGTGCCTGCCAATCGAACCACCCGATTCCAGAAACCCCCCCCCCCCCCCATAATCTTAGCACCGTCTATGGCATTAATCCTCGAGACTTCCAACTTGAATTTTTGATCGGTCAGTTTCATAGGACCGACCGGCCAACTCCTTCCCCTCTATCCAGTCTTAGTCGACCAGCCTGTAATTCCTTCAAACTAACGACCAGTTAATCCATGGGTGTCCACTAGCCAATCAAAGAAGACGCATTCGACCAACAGTAATCACTCTCAATTGCCGGCCAGTCGACCCCTGGGTGTCGACCAATCGATTTGTGAAGAAGTCGCTGTCACACCTAACATCCACTATATATATATATATATATATATATATATATATATATATATATATATATATATATATATATATATATATATATATATATATATATATATATATATATATATATATATATATATATATATGGGGAGGGATACTCTCACTAATGACCTCTTACTAATGAGGCTTACAAATGATCTGGACCATCCATCGGATTTGATGGATGGCTCTGATGGTCCAGATCCCTCTGCCTCTCCCACTCTCCCTCCATCTCTCTCTCTCTCTCTCTCTCTCTCTCTCTCTCTATGCATACCCAGCCCCCTGACCCCGACTTTCCCCCCCTATCCCCGTCGGCTCCGGCGACCCCCCCCCCCCCCCCCCCCCCGCAGCCCCGGCCCCGACCACCTTCCCCTCCGGCGATCCCCCCCGCAGCCCCGGCACCGCCGCAGGGCGCAGAGCCGGCGGGGGGCGCGGCCAGGCGGGTCGGCGGGGGCACGGGCAGGTGGGGGGCGCGGGTAGGCGGGCCGGCGGGGGGCGCGTCGCCGACGGGGGCGCGGGCCGGCGGGGGGCACAGGCAGGTCGGCCGGCGGGGGGGCACGGGCAGGCGACCGACGGGGTGCGCGTGCAGGCGGGCCGGCGGGGGGCGTGGATCGGCGGGGGGCTGCGGTCGGGGGGGATGGCCGGCGCCAGAAGGGGTGGTCGAGGGGTCGGGCACGGGGATGGGGTCGGGGGGGGGGGCTGGGTTTACCAACGAGAGAGAGAGATAGAGAGAGAGAGAGGGGGAGAGATGATCTGGACCATCAGAGCCATCCATCAAATCCGATGGATGGTCCAGATCATTTGTAAGCCTCATTAGTAAGAGGTCATTAGTGAGAGTATCCCTCCCATATATATATATATATATATATATATATATATATATATATATATATATATATATATATATATATATGTTACGAAAGGGAGAGAGGAAGGATGCAAACGGGGATGGCGGCTGCGCTCTCACGAATCCGTGAGGCCTCTTGTTTATTCATAACACATATATAGAGAGTTAGGGATAAGGGATAGACATGTCGGTTAGATATATCCCACCAAAGTGGGCAGCTATATATATATCCATAACACTCCCCCTTGAATGCCCACTTTTCAAAACATTGCCTCGTTAAAACCTTACTAAGGAAAACCCAATGGGACAAAACCTTTAGTGAAGGAAAAAGAGTACAACGCGTTATTCAGGAACATAGTTCTTCAGGAACAGATTCGTCTGGAATCTCAGATTCTTCTGGAATCTTAGTGGGTGCGACTTACACTACCTCATTAAAACCTTTCGATGGGAAAACCCTGTGGGAAAAACCTCATCGCAGGAAAAAGAGTACAATGCGCAAAAGACATTTTTCTGGATGTCTCCATCTGCATCTGCAGGATGCTCCCCCTCATCTTTATCCTACATTCTATTACAAGCATTGCTTACATCAATCTTCAAAAGAAAAATACTCCCTCCCCCTAATACATTTAAGATGCTACTTCCTACCCTGTTAATACATCAATTTAAAATAAAATTCACATGCTCTGTTGGTGAAGTCTCCTCATGCCAATCTGATGCACCAACTTCTAGAAAGTAGACTTTGGAAGCGCCTTGGTGAAGAGATCTGTCAGGTTCTCAGTTGACTTCTCCTACTTTATAATAGTCTCTTCATTCTCTTGGAGTTCATGGGTGCAGAAGAATTTCGGGGAGAGTCGCCTTTGATGAAGCCACTTTGAATTTGAGCTAGGCATGCTGCATTACTTTTAAGAAACACATAACATATTTGTGATCTCCCTTTATGGGGATCAGATAAATAACCAGAGTCTGCATATCCGATTTGGTTAGTCTTTTTACATAAATAGTATAAACCAATGTCAAATGTCCCCTTTAGGTATCTAAATATGTGCTTTATACCATTCTAATATCTATGTGTAGATGCAGAAATATATCTAACAAGTAGATTAACAGAAAATGGAATATCAGATCTAGTGCATTGAGATAAATAAATAATTGCATCTACTGCACTTAAATAGGGTACTTCAGGACCCAGGGTACTTCAGGACCCAAGACATCTTCATTTTCTTCTCTGGACCTGTATAGGTCTTTGTTAACATCTAAAGACCTTACAACCATGGGTGTACTAAGTGGATAACACTTATCCGTATTAAATCTCTTCAAGAGATTTTCAGTATACTTTGTTTAATGGACTAAGGTCTCATCCTTATTGCGTTCGATCTGCAGGCCGAGGCAAAATTTGTCTCACCCAGGTCTTTCATTTCAAACTCCTTTTAAGATAGCCAACAGTCTTCTCAATCTCTTTGGGAGATCCTATTAGATTTATATCATCTACATATACTGCTGCTATTGTAAATCCATTCTGGGATTTCTTAATAAATACGCATGGGCATATAGTATCATTTTTATATCCTTTCCTAGATAGATATTTACTGAGCCGATTGTACCATAATCTTCTGGATTGTTTCAGACCATACAATGCTCGTTTTAATGTAATTAAATGCGTATTTCTAGATTTGGAGTTTGGTAAATCAAATCCTTCAGGGATTTTCATATATATTTCACTGTCTAGTTACCGTATAGGTAAATCAAATCCTTCAGGGATTTTACATGGTTCAGTATCATTATCATCACCCTTCATTATCTCATTTGTCGTAGTATATAAAAATATATCATCAACGACTATTTCTTTTCTATTCCATATTTCCCCTGAGTATGTGTAGAACACAGATATCTCATCATTATTGTGTACCGGTACCTTTTTCCCAATCTCTTCTAGGATCTGGGGCATAACCTCTTCCTGAGCGATATGTTTTAATTTGGGGAAATTGGATTTTTGATTCATGACATCTTCCGGACCGTCATGAATCCTCTCTTCGAGAGTTTATATTAAGAACAGCTTCTTCAGGAGCTGTATAGAGTGATATGCTATTTAATCTCCTCTTCTAGGGAGCTAAATCTTTGGAACCTATAGGTCTGCCACGCTTCTGGCGTGTGTCAGACTCATTTACTGTCATTCTCCTAACGTCATGCTCACATTGGGGAGTCCTGGGGTCTAGATGAGACAGAGTGGAAGTATTCCATGATAATTCACGTCGTTCCTTCTTGGACAGGACGTTTATTATCTTTCTTATCTCCCCCTAACGATGAGAAGACTGTCTCATCAATGTGACAATCCGCAAATCTTGCGGTAAAAATGTCACATGTTAAGGGTTCTAAATATTTGATAATGTGCTAAGGAATGACCACAAAAGTTTTCTACGATTGTTTTCATCATTATTGTCCTAGGATATCCTAGACGATCATGCCAGATATTAAAAATTATAGGATTATGGAGCTTCTGGCTCACTATTTGCCTTGGATTAGTACTGAGCTGTTGGCTCATGTTTCCATGTGACTCAACAATCCCAATATGAGTGAAGTATATCCCTAAGGATAAATTGGAGAATTTCTCTAGAGTAAACTTCTGGTTTCCAACACTAGAGATTATACATAAGAATTCATTGTTCCCCTCGCTCAGGGTTTCTATGTGATACTCATTTACTCTTATATCTTTGAAACTGAGTAAGTTTCTTTTAGAGTTACTAGAGTATAAGGCAGATTGTATAAAGATATGGGTTCCATTAAGTAACACTAGGTGTGCTCTACCGGAGCCTTCTATTATCCGAGCGAGGCTAGCTATAGTCAATATACATGTCTCCCTTAGATTCTATTTCCTTATAGAGAAATAACGTATTATTTGATATAAGGTTCTGACAACTCAGATATATAGGAAATGAGAAATATTTAATAAGAGAGATCTAAAAGATATCAAACAACCAAAATATCAACTATAATAAAGCAAACAACTGTTCTGATAAAATTAAACGATATGACAGTCTAACAAGCAAATGAAATATTAACTACTAGAAATCAAACAGTTGTTCTAATAAACGATAGCAGTTTATCACTAAAAATATCTTGTCCCCCCTAGTTGTCGTTGAAGAAATCAGAAGTTGTGAGCTTGGTTTCTCCTTGCATCTCATTGAGTTCATCTTCAAGGAGGTCATCATTATCAAGGTCAAACACTGTATGACCCTCAGCTTTCTGTGATGCTTGAAAGTTTGCCACCTCTTCTTTAGATGTACGACAGTTGCGAGACCAATGGCCTTCACACCCACACTTGAAACAAGTGTCTGTAGGCCACTTATTAGAAGGAGAGTCTTCCGTCTCTTGTTCTGCGTGTCAGGGCTTATTATTCTGTTTCTTAAAATTTGTATTTTGCTGCGGATTGAGTCCACCTCAGCTGGGGTGGCCACGCCTGCCTCTACCTCGGTAGCCTCTTCTGCTAGGGTTGCCACCTCTGTCGCCCCTGCCACTTCTGCCGGAGTGGTTATGGCGACCACCTCTTCCAAACCTTCCTCTGCCTCTACCTCTGTGGTATCCTTAATTGGTATGCACTTCAGGGAACGCCAATGCTCCAGTTGGTCTGGAGTTGTGATTCTTCATAAGAACTTTATTGTTCTCCTCTGCAACTAAGAGTACCGAAATCAGATCTGATATTTTCTAGAAGTTTCGCTCCCGATATTGTTGTTGCAGTAGGACGTTCGTTGCATGGAAGGTGGATAGAGTCTTATCGATCATCTGTCCTTGGGTAACTGGCTCTCCACATAGCTCAAGTCGGGACACGATGTTAAACATTACAGAATTATATTCTGCGACCGATTTAAAATCTTGGTAGCGCAGGTTTATCCATTCATTCCTTGTTGCTGGAAGGATGACAGCCCTTTGATGATCATATCTATCCCGTAGGGATTCCCACAGAACTAAGGGGTCTTCAACGGTTAAATATTCGTTCTTCAGGTCTACATGTAGGTGACGACGCAGAAAGATTGTCGCTTTAGCCTTATCTTCAGGACTAAGGCTTTTCGTGCCTGTAGGCTTTATAAGCGCCTTACCCAACTTGATTGATTGTAGATGGAGCTTACCATCTAGCTTCCATGCTAAGTAATTATTGCCGTTGACATCAAGTGCGGCGAACTCCAACTTTGTAAGGTTAGACATCTGGGGACGGGATAGGAGCCTAGTTAATTGATAGATTAAAGACTATCGAATTCTAAGAACATCGAAATCTTAACCGTTATGGAACTACTAGTTAAGATGTATCCATAGCCACATTGTACTGTCTCGGCTGACAAGGGCCGAGCTCACACACAGGCTATGGATGAGGTTAAATATTATCATTTTAACTAGTCAACATATGTCCATAAACAAATAATATTCGGTATTGGCACTGACAATAATGAAAATCATTTTATCTAACAATGATAAAATTAATACACACTACGAGATATAAGATATCTATCTTGAATAACAAAGTGAAAAAATGGCCAACAAATAAAAATCACTTGAACCAATTTAATCAAGCAAGATATCTACCAACTATATGTTCATAAGCAAGTGATATGATATAATGAAATACAATTAGAGTTTATAAGATCGGATCATTCCAATGCATCCGAAGCAGACCCAAAAGCTAAGATCCATATTTGGATCGTCTAGATCGGGTCTAGATCAAGTTCACAAGCATATAACTAAAATCGATGGTCCATATTAAACATGCATTAACTTATTTAAATTGATAAGATCGGACCATACCGATGAATCCGGAATGGCCCAAATACTCAATAACCATATATAGATCGCTGAAAACGGATCTATATTGGATTCGAGATCACAATATCAAATTAAACGGTTCAGATTAAAACATATATTAAATAGTTTGAATTCGAAAAATCAGACCGTACCGATGCATTCGGAACGGTTCAAATAGTCAGGATCCATATTTTAATCGACTAAATCGATTCCCAATCAGGCCTCATGACCACATAATTAAATCGATGGTCCAGATCAAAACAGATTAAATATACAGCAATATAGGGGCTCAAAATAAATTGGGCCTAGATCTGGGCCTGCCTGAGATTGGGCTCGGGTCTGGAGGGGCTCGGGCCTTTGCCTGATCTGGGCTCGGGCCTGATCTTAGTTCGGGCCTGAGTTTGGATTCAGACTCGGGCTCGGGTCTATAATATAATAGTCGGGTTGGGCCTGCTTATACAGTAGTCGGGTTGGGTTTGTATTTAATCGGGTTTAAAACCCAAAAACCAGGTATTACTGTATATCTTCTTCCCGATAACGTTGGAAAATCCTTAACCGATCAAAACACCGCCCAGCCCATGCGCCACTCGAGTCACTCGGAATACCGTGATTCACGCACGCGTTGCCGTGATCGTCGCGTGCGTCCCATTGCCGGCAGCCATTGCGGGTTCTATCGGAGCCGGACTTTAGACGTTGCCTGAAACCGGCCGGGTTCGCCAGGAGGCCATCGTCGAACGCCGTGTGGAGTTCGACTGGTCTTCCCGGAGATCGACTTCGGACGCCGCCTAGGGTCCAAACGTCGGTCCTGTCACGCGCATAGGCGCAGGACGTGCACAGGTCGCTGATCTTCGGCTTCAAGCACGCATGCCCGTGCGGCCCGCCGTTGCTGTGCAATCCACAGGTCCGACGTTCGCCGTGCGAGAGTTACCTCCATCGTGGTGGCACTCGGACGATGCTAGCCCTACCGACGGGATCGAGATCTCGTGGTCGGAGCGGTGAAACGGTGCTGTGTCAAGGTCGTTGCATGGGCTGCCGTTGGGATCAAAGTCCCATGGCTCTGGTGGTGATCCAAAACATAGTCATGGCGTACCTTTTTACAGGAGTGCTTGACGCCGCTCGTCGCCACGAGATTCACCGTCGCGAAACTCGTCGTTGTGATGCTCCGTCTCTTTCGTTGCTCCTCCTCTCTCTTGCGGTGTGGGATTAGCCGGGCTCGGTGCTGAGGTCGAGATCCGGAGCCGAGCCGGGGTTGGAGAGCTCGTGCTGATAACGTGTTACGAAAGGGAGAGAGGAAGGATGCAAACGGGGATGGCGGCTGCGCTCTCACGAATCCGTGAGGCCTCTTGTTTATTCATAACACATATATAGAGAGTTAGGGATAAGGGATAGACATGTCGGTTAGATATATCCCACCAAAGTGGGCAGCCATATATATATCCGTAACAATATATATATATATATATATATATATATATATATATATATATATATATATATATATATATATATTGTTACGGATATATATATGGCTGCCCACTTTGGTGGAGAGAGAGAGAGAGAGAGTAGTGATACATTGCGGCCGGTAACGTGCGGGCTTAACATGCGGCACCCCCTTCGGGGGTATTTTCAGAATTTTTTTTTTTGGGTATTGATCACCTACCCTTGGATTGGACACACAAAAAATTTCAGCCCGATCCAAGACCTGTAGGCTGTCCAAATATGTTGATCAAATTGGCAAAAAAAATGAACGACCGATAAAAGATCAACACATTTGGACGGCCTACAAGTCTTGGATCGGGCTGAAATTTTTTGTGTGTCCAATCCATGGGTAGGTGATCAATCCCCAAAAAAAAAATTCTAAAAATACCCCAGAAGGGGGTGGCCGCACGTTAGCTGGCCGCAATGTATCACTACTCTCTCTCTCTTTATATATATATATATATATATATATATATATATATATATATATATATATATATATATATATATATATATATATATATATATATATATATATATATATATATATATATATATATATATGTATATATATATATATATATATATGTATATATATATATATATATATATATATATATATATATATATATATATATATATATATATATATATATATATATATATATATAGGTCAGGTTCAATGGACACTGTTTTTGCACTCAATTTTTTACACCGATTTTCAAACCATTAGATAGAGGTTTCAGAATTTCTTGATTTTTTGTGAGCATAATCATCTTGTCTTAGATAACACACCTACAAAAAATCAGCACATTCTAAAGCCTCTAGACTGATTAAATGTGCTCTTCAAATTAACGATTAAAATGGACGGTTGATAAAGCCTTTTAGTTTTGATGTACTTGGAGGCTTTAGAATGTGCTGATTTTTTGTGGGCATGCTATCTAAGTCAAGGTGATTATGCTCACAAAAAATCAAGAAATTTTGAAACCTCTATCTAGTTGATTTGAAAATCGGTGTAAAAATTTAAGTGCAAAAACAGTGTCCATTGAACCTGACCCTATATATATATATATATATATATATATATATATATATATATATGGACCCGAGAAGCTGACCTCGAGTTCACCATTTATATGGTGAACTCGAATGGAGAAGCTGCCATGTGTCCTAATAAAGTATTCCACCCTCTTTATCTTTTTGCTTATGTGTTTTTAGTGTTTAACCCTCTTAAATGTCTATCCCCTCTTACTTGCTTTATGACTTTTCAGTGGACACATGGCGCAATATAAACCATGTTTCACATTCATTTGTGAACTCAAGTTTACCAAACCCTTTCCCATATATATATACTAGTAAAGACCCCGTGCCCAAGGTCACGGAAAAGATTTCGAGGACGATGAAAATATTTCGAGGGCAGTGATAATTTTTAGAGGGTGGCGGCAATATTTTGGGGACGGCAAAAGATTTTGAGGGCGTGAAAAATTTTTAAGGGAGGGGTCAATATTTTAAGGATGGTAACAATAATTTAAAAGTGGTAATAATATTTCGAGGGAGGTGATAATATTTCCATAAAAGTATTTTGGCAAGGACACATACATTCGTTGGGGGCGACAAAATTCACTAATAACACAACTGCACTAATATTTTGTGTGAATGGACTCACGGACTACGTCGTATGCTCACAATATTTTGATGTAGGTGGGCCCCACTGGTGAATCACATTCAGCACTCAAATGCATACACATGAGTGGACTACATTTCAAGACAGGTAACAATATTTTAAATGTGGCAAAAAATATTTTGAGAGTGGCGATAATATTTCGAGGGAGATAACAATATTTTGAGAAGCATACCGCAACATAGCATCCCCACACACATGAACGTACTCCATTCCCCTCTCTCTCCATTACTCATTAATTATGAGAATATATTTATAAAACGATACTGATAAAATCAATATGAAGTCAATAAGCTTGCAAACTAAATAGTTTGAGATATTTTTTATGTTTTGTAATATAATATTTGGGTTTCAGATGGCAAAATATAGCTTGTAACTACAACCATGCTGATATTTTAGTGTTCTACAGATTCTTTGTCTGTCTCTGGGGATTGGGACTGGTGTTATATTCAACTTGAGCGTCATTTCCAGCATAAACACTATATATCCGCTTTTTTCTCTCAACTATTATATTCTTGTCAGGGGACTTAATAATCGAGAAAACCCCCTTCTAATCTTCAGGTTTCTAATTGGAAGAGAGAGCAAGACTTTGAGGCTGCCTTGAAAGACACATATATGCTATAAAGGCAAGGTAAAAAATGATTCAAGGCTCGAGTTATGCCTCGTGGGGGATGGAAGTGTGCATTCTTAACTTAAAAAGTCTGGTCGACAAAGATCTTGAATCCAATGCAGTTTGATTAAATCATTTGGTTCATGTAAGGCTAGAATCCAACTTAAAAAGTTTGTTTCACCCAAAACCCACATAATTTCCATCTAGTTACAGGAAAATATGGAATCCAAATAAAAACCCATGAGCATTCTTAACCAGGATTATAACAGGAATCATTTAAAAATACAAATTCAAGCAAAACCCATTAGGACGGCGGCGACGACGATAACGGGAACCCGAGCAGAGATGACTCAGACAGGACGCTTGGATTTGAACCCGGTGTGGTATTGCCTCTCTGCATTTCGATCTCCAAACCTCTTTAGTCCTTGCTCTAGCACCCTTTCCTCTAACCGCTTGTCCGGTCTGTAAAAAAAAAGGGTTCAATTCCCTTCGTGATCCACCACCTTGCGATAAGCATCAACAGATTCAATGGTGTGCGAAATCTATAAAGGCTGCGATCTCCAACAATTTATCCGGGTCGATCCTGTCGAAAATATGTCATATTTCGGAATTAACGATGATCGACTCGGAAACAATCAGTTCTCCGATGATTTCCAAGCTTGTGATCTCCAACAATAACTTATTCGAGTCGATCCCGCCGAAAATATATCATTTGTCGGAGTTAACGATGATCGACGCCAGAAGGAATCAGTTCTCACCTTTTGAATCTACTAAAGCTCGATCTGCAAGAAAATATGCTTTCATGGATCTTAATCTCTTCACGAACAGATTAACTGGAGAGATCTCAAGTGGCTTGGGGAAGCTACCGTGGTGCTCACCAACCTCAATCTCTCAAGAACCTGCTCTTGGTCCTAGTGGATCTCGCAAGCCTCAAGTTGATAATAATCAACCTCTTCGATAGTGAACTCGTTGGAAAGATCATGGGCGATTTCGACTCCCGCTTCTTTATCCTGAGCCTCCTTGGAAACCTGAACCTCTGCAACTCCCCTGGCTTGCAATCCCCTCTGCAACTCCCCTGTACCTTTTGCTCTTAAACATTGTCATTAGATTAAATAAAAACATAAGACTATAATTGTGTTCCGTCGCTTTTTTTCCAAGGAAAAAAATGGCGTTTCCCATTACTATAAAGAGGAATTCTTTACTTAAGTATCAACCCGTCCTACTGCGGGTGGGTTTATCAGTATAAATTTTCTCAACCTGTCCAGTGAAAATTGATATTGATAAATCTATCCTAATAGTATCAATGTGAATTGTTTGATTCAGTATCCGTTTTCACCCAAAACAAAATCATATCAGTATCATTTTTATTTTCAATCCATCCTTTACAAAGTATGAAAGGTCAAGATCAACTCATCCAACTAATCTTTGGGTTCATAAATATCAGTATCAGTAGGGTTAAGGAATATTTGGATTTATCAGTATCAGTTTATCAACTTCCTCAACCCGTCCAGTGAAATCTGATACTGATAAACCCATCATACTACTACTATCAATGGGAATTCTTTGTTTACACCAAAAACAAAATTTAGAAACCAAGCAGAAGCAAAAACAAAGGGGCTGCAGGAATGATTGATCACCATTAAAAAAAAATATTATTAAAAGACTAAGTAATAATTCTGAAGACTAAAACCAGGTTTATACTTGTCTATAAAGAATATGTGAATAGGATTTGCATTAGAACTTCTAAAATGCTAGGATTTAGACGTAAATGAGATGCCCTAATCGAGATGGTTGTCCATTGAATTCCTTCAAAATAATGAACATAGATTTTTTTTTTTCTGAAAAACAGATCAAGTTGCTGCGTAATAGAGGATTTGACAACAGACATAAAAAATAAAGAGATCAAAAGGAAAGAAGAAGAAATGAAAAAAAAAAACAGGTAAACCCAAAAACTGATAACAGCAACACACACACCCCAAAAAGAAAGAAAGAAGATGATGAAAAAAAAAATGAAGGAATGTTTTTCCGAAAAACAGAGTATTGGGGCAAATTCAATTCCTCCACGGAAAGGAATTCTTGCTCTCACCAAACATTGAAGAGAAGATCAAGTTGCTTGAGAAAGGAAAGAGAATTTGGCAACAGACATAAAAAATGTAGAAGAAACAAAGGAATGTTCTATGAAAAACAGAGGTTTCGCATCCCCGTGCATCTCCATCCCTCCATCATCAAAAAAATCCAATCAAAATCAAAAAGAGAGAAAAAAACAAAGGAATAGAAAGATCTTGAATCTCTGATCGTTATTTCGAACAAATACCTATGTTCTCAAGGGGAGGTTTTTTTTTTTGTTTGAGGAATTCCTTTTTCTCCCCCTTGAGATCACTGCGTGAGAGTGGGAGAGAGGAAATCGGGTTCCATTTTTCCCTTGAGATCACTTCGAGAGAGAGAGAGGAAACCAAGATCCTTTTTACATACCTTATCACAGTCGGCCGTTGCAGGTAGCCTATTAACAAACGCTCTTGCAGTCCGGCGACGACTCTGATCCCCTAAGATCATGTATCTGTAATCAAGAAAAAAAAGCAAGAAGTTAGACAAAGAGAGAAGAGTGGGAGGGAGAGATCCCCGGTTCCTGTTGTTCGGTGACGACTCAGATCCCGCCGATGAGAGAGAAAAAGAGAGAGAGGAGGTCGGAGGCCGTGCTCAGGGGCAAGGTGGCTGACGTCGGCGAGGAGGTAGCCACAGGATTTGATCCCACCCCATCAACAAAAATGAATTTTTTTTTTTTTGGATCTATAAATCAGAAGTTGGAAGTGAGATGGTGCGACGATGGGGTTGAGAGAGAGAGAGTGAGAGAGAGAAGAGCGGTGAGGGGGCTGCACAATGGGGCGGCGAGGGGGTAAGGGTCTGCAAGGTCGGAGGCGGGTGGCTCGGCTCGCTGGGGACCAGCCTCAGATCGAGGGAGAAAGTATGGAGGGGGCGTGTGGGATCTGCTACCGCTGAGAGAGAGAGAGAGAGAGAGAGAGAGAGAGAGAGAGAGAGAGAGAGAGAGCTCACCATTTTCTCGTGTGCTTCGAGATCGATCTGGTGATCTGATCTGAGAGAGAAGAAGAGGGCGGGTAGAGAGAGAAGGTCCGAGGAGAGAGGCACACAGGCCGGGCGGGGGTGTTGGTCGAGGGAGGGAGGAGGGAGGGAGAAGGGAGGGATCGGGGGGCACGGGAGTGAGATCTGGGGAGAGGGGGAGGGTAATTAAGGCTGGGCGGCTCGCGGGGTTTGAGGGCGAGGGTTCCAAAGGGGGGCTGAGTGGGATTTAAAAGAGGGATTTAGAGGATTCAGATCGGACGAATGAGAGGGGGGATATATCTCTCTCTCTCGGGAGCTGAATTTATTAAGAGACGGTGGTTGCAGCAACCAAGGGATCGGGAAGGGTTTGGATCCGATGGGATTTAGATCGGACAGATCAGATGAGTTTAAGAGGAATAAGGGTGGGTATGGGTGACTTAAGTGGGGCATTTATAAGTCTCTATGGGAAACGGACGATTGTGACGGAGTTTCCTTGTTTATCCCCCTTCT
This sequence comes from Chamaelirium japonicum, assembly GCA_947650365.1. Classification (NCBI taxonomy): domain Eukaryota; kingdom Viridiplantae; phylum Streptophyta; class Magnoliopsida; order Liliales; family Melanthiaceae; genus Chamaelirium; species Chamaelirium japonicum. The sequence continues at coordinate 85,296,784 of OX393549.1, forward strand.
CTAGATAAATCAGAGCCGCTTCTTTGTCTCAGTTCATTTGTCCCCCCCACAACCGTTGTCCCTTATTATATACTAGTAATGCCCGTGCCTGTAGGCACGCAAAAGATTTCGAGGGCGAGGATAATATTTTAAGGCGGGTGACAATATTTCGAGGGTGACAAAAAATTATTTCGAGTGGCAACAATATTTCAATGGAGATAATAATATTTTGAGGGTAATAACAATATTTTTTTATTAAAGCCCATAACTTAGTCGTCCCGAACCACAGTATCACCGTTGTTCGGGATCTAGGCAACGATATCTGCCATTTTAGACGGAACGGACGTTTTCAAATTGTTGTGATCGACATGCCATCGAGAGAACCCCAAGGGGCTCCCATCATTCAGGTCGGCTGATCAAACGAAAGAGGGCCGGTGATTGCGATAATGCGAGATCTAAAGGGAGTCAGGATCGCACGTTCGAGAGGGGGCTGGGATCACCGTTACATTAGCTTATCTTGCCCCTTCATTCTATCCCTTTCTCAAATACAGATCATGATCGTCGTTTGTACCCCCCACAAAACCGTAGCTTATTATATAGACTAGTAATGCCCATGCCTGTCGGCACGAAAAAGATTTCGAGGGCAAGGACAATATTTCGAGGAATGTGACAATATTTTAAAAAATGGCAACAAAATATTTTGAGAGCGATATAATATTTCAAGGGTGATAACAATATTTCGTGAGTAATGATAATAGTTTGAGGGTAGTGACAATATTTCGTTAGCGATGATGATTCTCGTGTTTGTCGGCACTCGAGCAAGGCGAAAAATTGGTTCGGCGATGCCCATAATCAATGGGGGCACCCACATTCGGATGGGGAGCCCACACATGACGAAAACAATCTAATTCGTCGGCAAAGCCCACCTTTGGAACTGCAACGATCGCCTTCGCCGGTAAGAAACTACACATTCAAATCTAATTCACAACTGAATTGAGTCCCCCATCCTCTACATAGTTTCTTAAATAAATAAAAAAGGTAGAGATAGAGAAAGATAGAAAGATCCCTAAAACCTGCATCCGGCTAGAGAAGGATTTGAGTTTGATCTTGCAGACCTGACCAAGTATTAGCGAGGACCCGTACTTGGCGTGCGCATTCCCCTTGATCATCGACGGGTGACAACTGTAATTGATGTCAGCGGGCGGCACGGGCAGCTGGGGTCCCTTCCATCTGATGCCTAGAGAGAGAGAGAGAGAGAGAGAGAGAGAGAGAGATCCGAGTGCGATTCACCGATCTGGGGCGGACCACGCCTGGTTAGGATGCCTTTGGCGGCCACAACAACTGCCTTCAGCAACAAAACATTTCCGGTGGAGGACGCCCACAAACGACGGGGGCAAAAAAAATCCATTCAACAGCTCCCACATTAGGTCATGGCGCCCCAACCAATACCGTCAAACCTCCGAGACTCGACTACAAAGACGTGACAAAAGATTTCGAGGGCGACAAAAAAAAAATCAAAGGCGTGACAAAATTTCGAGGGAGGAGACAATATTTTAAAAATGACAATAATAATTCAAAAATAGTGGTAATATTTTGAAGGAGATAATAATATTTCAAGGACGACAATATTATGTGAAAGTGCCCATATTCGATGGGGGCATCCACATTCGACATGAACGCCCATATTCGCTAAGAGCATCCACATTCGACATAGATGTCCACATTTGTTAGGTGCATACTTGTATGGGTAACATTGTTCTTCCTCAAAAAGGGTGACAATCCTTTCTTGTGTACACATTCTCATTCTTGAGGCCCACACGGGATATAGCAATCCTCTTACCTTTTTTTTTCAATTCATTGAAAGGGGCGGGGAGGTCACAATTGGACCTCCTGGAGGTACCACAGGTCGGGTGCGGTTAACCGATTAGGCTTGGGTGAAACAAACGGGTGTAATGGATGCTCGGTTCTTGCTGCACTCGGACGACCCCCTTCTCGGCGACCAGATCACAATATATCATCCCCACATAATTTCATCCCCACATTTCAACTCGATTCAATCTTAGCCGTTCCCCTCTTTCTAGATGAATCTCACTCATCCTAACACTAATTTATCTCATCCCCTCATTCTATCCTCCTCTCAAAAACAGATCCTGACCGTTCTTTGTACCCCCCACAAAACTGTAGCTTATTATATAGATTATCCAAACAATACCTTAAATTTTGATTCTAGGATCTCTGCACTTCACGATTAGAGCATCTCCAACCGGCTCCGAAGGAGAGCTCTGAAGGCCCACGTGGCACTCCGAACGATTTTGGGCGCTCCAACCGGCTCCGAACGAATCTCCCAAGGCCTATGTGGCATGCCACATAGGCCACGTGCCCCCCGGACCTTCGAAGCCCTCCACATACAACAGAGGTCCTTCGGAGCCTCCGAGCGAATAAAAAATTCTGATTTTTTTTAAAAAACCCCCCGCACCTTTCATAAATTATTTTATATATACATATATCAAAACATCACTTTTCAACGGCTATTTTTAATCCGATCGAGGAGCAACGGCTACGATGAGGTGGCAGCAACGGCTACGATGAGGTTTGGAGTAAATTTGGAGAGTTTGGATAACTTGAAAATGGGTAGGGTGTTTGGTGCAAAAAGCGGGCCCCACTTGCTTCGGAGGTGCTCCGAGCTTCAGAGCCGGTTGGAGATGCTCTTAGGTCCTCTCTCAATCTCGAATTTTAGCTGGTACGGGTGGAAACCCTAGATCTACTTTTTTTTTCTTGCTCATCGTTTTTGGATGAATTTTTTTTTCACCGGTTTGATTTGTAGTCTTACCAATTTAGGGTTTCTGTAATTAGGGGCTTTATGAGAATTTCGGGTTTTTGGGCTGATCAATTCGTGATTTTTTTCACAGGGTTTTGATTCTAGGGTTCAGAGATAGCCAGTGGGTTTGGGGCGTCGACGGGCTGAGAGCCCCAGAGCTCTTCTTGCTCCGGTGGCAACGACGCCGGACGTTTTGAATGCAACATCTACTTCGATTTGGCACAGGACCCGATCGTGACCCTCTGCGGCCACCTCTTCTGCTGGCCTTGCCTCGACAAATGCCTCCATCTCCATGCCCACTCCCCGGAATGCCCGGTCTGCAAGGCCGTCGTCGAAGAGGAGAAGCTAATCCCTCTCTATGGGCGAGGGACGATGCCCGCCGACCCGCGGTCTCGATCGGCCCCGGCCGCCCACATCCCCGATTGTCCCACAGGGCAAAGGCCGGCGCCGGCGCCGCAGCCTGACCCGAACCAATATCCGCATGCAAATCCATGGCTCATGGGTGGCCCGTTGTTCAACCTCCTACTGCACGTTATTGATTATGATGCATTTTAAATTAATGGTGGGAGGGGACCAGTACAGGTGGCAGCCATAGGAAAATAACCCTTGGCAAGAAAACGCGTGAATAATCGGATAAATACCGAACGTATCCCTGATTTTTTTATATAAAAACCCTTTAATCGATTATTAAATTTTCTTTTTTACAATCAGGTCCTTCACTAATTTATTACTTCCTCCACTTAATTTCATCCCCACATTTCAACTCGATTCAATCTTAGCCGTTCCCCTCTTTCTAGATGAATCTCACTCATCCTAACACCAATTTATCTCATCCTGACCATTCTTTGTACCCCCCACAAAACTGTAGCTTATTATATATATATATATATATATATATATATATATATATATATATATATATATATATATATATATATATATATATATATAGGAATGGGATGCTGCCTATCAAAGCAGTGTTTTTTGCTGTTTTGATACATTGTTTGACCATCCTAGAAGTTTTGGAATTTGATGAAATTTGGTGAGGGTGTTTTCTAGGGTAAGATGATCATCCTCACAAATTTTCATCAAATTCCAAAACTTCTAAGAGGGTCAAATGGTCAAAGCAAAATCTGCAAAATCTGCAGTCACCGTTAAAATCTGCAGATTTTGCTTCGACCATTTGACCCTCTTAGAAGTTTTGGAATTTGATGAAAATTTGTGAGGATGATCATCTTACCCTAGACAACACCCTCACCAAATTTCATCAAATTCCAAAACTTCTAGGATGGTCAAACCATGTATCAGAGCAGCAAAAAACGCTGCTTTGATAGGCAGCATCCCATTCCTCATATATATATATATATATATATATATATATATATATATATATATATATATATATATATATATATATATATATATATATATATATATATATATATATATATATATATATATATATATATATATATATATATATATATATATATATATAGGGTCAGGATCGGATGACCCAGCAAATTTTGACCCCTTAATAACCAAGCACCCTTTGATGCACTTAGAGGTTATAGAATGGGCTGATTTTTTGTAGACATGTCGTCTATGGTATGTTGATCATCCTTACAAAAAATCAGCCCATTCTAAAACCTCTAGGTGCATCAAATGCGCTCTTTAAATCAATGGTTTTTTACTGTCAATTTTAACCGTTGATTTGAAGATCTCATTTGATGCACCTAGAGGTTTTAGAATGTGCTGATTTTTTGTGAGGATGATCAACATATCATAGACAACATGTCTACAAAAAATCAGCCCATTCTAAAACCTCTAGGTGCCTCAAAGGATGCTGGGTTATTTGCTGGGTCATCCGATATCCTGACCCATATATATATATATATATATATATATATATATATATATATATATATATATATATATATATATATATATATATATATATATATATATATATATATATATATATATATATATATATATATATATATATATATGGGTCAGGATCGGATGACCCAGCAATAACCCAGTACCCTTTGAGGCACCTACAGGTTATAGAATGAGCTGATTTTTTTTAGGGATGTTGTCTATGGTATGTTGATCATCATCACAAAAAATCAGCCCATTCTAAAACCTCTAGGTGCATCAAATGCGCACTTCAAATCAACGGTTAAAATTGACAGGCAAAAACCGTTGATTTGAAGAGCACCCTTTGATGCACCTAGAGGTTTTAGAATGGGCTGATTTTTTGTGAGGATGATCAACATATCATAGACAACATGTCTACAAAAAATCAGCCCATTCTATAACCTCTAGGTGCCTCAAAGGGTGCTGGGTTATTGTTGGGTCAAAATTTTGCTGGGTCATCCGATCCTGACCCTATATATATATATATATATATATATATATATATATATATATATATATATATATATATATATATATATATATATATATATATATATATGGGGAGGGATACTCTTACTAATGGAATCTTACTAATGAAAGTTACAAATCGCCTTTTACCTACCTAGAGGTTTTAGAATTTGATGAAACTTGGTGGGGATGCTCTCTATGGCAAGTTGATCATCCTTACCAAAAATCATCAAATTCTATAACCTCTAGGGGCATCAAAGATGTTATTCAAATTAATGGTTAAAATGAACGGTCAATAAAGCTTCTAACATTTGATGCCCCTAGAGGTTATAGAATTTGATGATTTTTTGTGATGATGATCAACTTGCCATAAAGAGCAGTCCCACCAAGTTTCATCAAATTCTGAAACCTCTAGGTTAGGTAAAAGGTAATTTGTAACTTTCATTAGTAAGATTTCATTAGTAAGATTATCCATGCCCTATATATATATATATATATATATATATATATATATATATATATATATATATATATATATATATATATATATATATATATATATATATATATATATATATATATATATATATATATATATATATATATATATATATATATATATATATATGATCGAGATGTTTCTCCCAAACCCTAGCTATCTCTCTTCATTTCTCTCTCTAGGGCTTATCGTCACATAGTATCAGAGCCAACCAACATCTCATTGCCGATCAAGATCTTGATCATCCGATTGAGCCTCTTCAATATTATCTACGAGCACGATCGAGACTTGTAAGATTTTTGTCCAATCAGCACGCAGTCGAGACTCTATTGCGAGGCCCTAAATCGTGATCCCTCGCTCGTGATCTCCAGGCAGGTTGATCATCCACAAGTCATGGATCGCGAGGCCCTAAATCGTGACCCCTTCCTCTTTTGTGTGTCGAGCCTACCCCATCCTTCTGTGATCTGGTTCACCTCCTGTGTGTTGGAATTGGTGTGTTCTAAGCTTGTAAAACTTTGAGTTTTTGATCTAATAATAAATGATGAATATTATTATATGAGATGCATGTTGGTGCGTAATACAACTACGTGTTCTTATTAGAACAAAGAGTCATGGTTACATGGTAGTTCGCTAAGTTGAAGACTAAGTGAATAGATCTTATGTAACCTAAATCAGTTCACAACTATGATTTGGTTGATCGTCTTATCATAATAAGTTGTTGGGGATGATAGCGTGTGGGGAGTCTTCACTATGGTCTTCTTCAGGCACAGTATCTATGGCCGAACAAAACCAACCGATACACTAATCATTGAGCAGACACTAGTGCACTAAGCCGTATTTCTGCTTAAGATAAAATGGTCCAAAACCCTGAGGAACCATGTCTGGTGGGCTAACCAGTTATGTGGTGCTTTGGCGTACCAATATATGAGGATCTAGTTACGTGATCCAAAACCACGGTGTACTGGGTTATCCGGCTGGCATCGCATTAGTATGTCACTCCTGCAGGTCATTCACATCCTTAACAGGAGGTGCATTCTTTAGTCTGACTTACATTGTACAAAATCCAGGCCTGGTGGTCATCAGTTAGACTGTTGACAGGGTTCGATTACTCGACGAGGTAGCAGTGGGTACAACATATGTGCAACTTAGAAGGAACCAAGTCATATGAGCACTCGAGTCTGATAGTATTCTCCACCGCTCGAGTTGACTTATGGCACCAAGTCGTGGGACAGCGAGTTTACCACTACTAAGCGGAGTGCAGGGGTATACAAGAGAACATAGTAAGTCCAGAGGAGAAACCAAGGGCACCACTACACACTAGGGTGGCCGCCCCTCACATAAGGACAAAAGGTATTGCCGACCCTTTCCTAGCTTCTAGGAGTTTTCTCATGCAAACTTCTAGGAAACAAGGGGACCGGGTCTAGGAGGTTTTGACCAAGGGGTGGCCAGCCATATAGGTCAATGGGGCCGGCCGACGGGTGTACGCAACCGGGGAGACAAGTTAGGGGGCCGGCCCTAGCTTCTTGGAGTTGCTAGGGGCCGGCCACTATATAGAGAAGAGGCAAAGGGGGGGCCAGCCACTTGATGCCCAAGGCATACCCGAACACCCCCCCCCCTCAAGCTCTCTCTAATATCTCATCTCCTCCTCCGTGTGCATGACGCCAGACTTCATCCTCGCATTGTGAATCGATGTCGGAGAAGAGTCATTCATTGGAGGCACTCAGAGATCCGGGAGCGACATTCCCTGCAATGGGTAAGATCGGGTAAACATCGAAGGCTTCATCCTCTCACATATCCTTGCTCTTTTTCGTGGGAATTTTTTCGTCTCCATTGACAAAGAAGACAATCCTCCGCGGTTAAAAGATCCGCACGAAGGTATGCGTCGTTCTAACTCGTAATCTAGCGTAGTCTTGAATTGCATGCATGCTAGATATTTGATTCGATAGATTGATCTTAGGGCGTTCGTCTCACATGTACATATGTGCACGCATATTAGTTTTGTGAAAGTTTTATCGTGTAACGTGCACCACGCACGATCTTTCGACAATCAAATCGCTTCCATTGCGGGCCTCTACTACAAGATTTTTCCTACATTGTGAGCATAAATTGCTTCAGCCCCCCTGTGATCTGCTTCACCTCCTGCGATCTAGCGAGCCTCCAACCCTCCCCGTACAATCTGCTTCCCCTCCTGCGAGTGCAACCTGCTTCTTCATCTCAGCTCCCTTCTGCACGCCAACCTGCGATCTGTCGAACACGACCTACTTCCCCCCTTACACCCCTAGATTACAGCCTGCTATCTGTGACCTGCAATCTACTACAACGAGTGCCTTCTCTGTTTCCCTCACCCTCAGCAGTCGTGTGCCCTGTTGGCAGTCTCCTGCGCCCTCAAGCTGCACGCCCTTCTGGCCTTCTCTTAGCTGTGAATGCATATGGCCCACGTTGCGCCTTGCCTTGAGCCCACATCATGAGCCATCTATCAAGTATACCAGAGTCCCCCGATGACAACTCGCACTTAGTCATCCTCAATGACTCCCGCTCAGTCATCCTCGACGACTCCCGTTCAGTCTTCCGTTCTCGACGATACCACTTTAGCAGACAAGGAACTTCCTCCTTGTCTTGACGGATTTCCCCTTGTCACAGTCGCAAACTAGACACCGTGGTCTACCACAGTTCGAAGCGTCCTAGACGGTTATGCTTTGTATGGGTACCTTGATGGTTCTACGTACACTTGCTTCTGCCGCTACCTCTAGAGTAGAGCTCTCTGATACCTGGATCCTTCATGACCGATGTGTCCAGAATTTTCTTGTTGCCTCGGTTGATCGCTCACTCCAAACCGATGTTGTCATCTTTTCTTCTACGGCAGAACTTTGGGCTCATCTTACGGAGCACTTTGCGTAGCAAAGCAGGGCCAAAAGCCCTTGATGTTGGACAATCATAAGTGAACAAAATCCATCCCCCATGAGAAAATATGCAGTGGGTCGGACATACCCACATCAGGTGTGTATCCATCACATCCAAATCACTAAATTTTTTTTTTTGGAGAGACCAAAGCATTGGTTAAGATAGAAACTTCTAATAGTGCATTTGGTGTATGTCGGATACATGGCGTGGTACGTTCAAAGGCCTTCCCCAAACACCCCCCCCCCCCCCCCCCCCCCCCCCCCCCCACACACATGGGCATTATGTCAACGTGTATGCCATGTTGTATGTTTTAATAGTAGTGCTCATATTTTTGCATCTGAGTAATTTTATTTGAACAAACTGAGGGAGAATTTTTTTTTATATAACTATGGGGTTCTATTCATCCCGCCCCATGGCAAAAACCTCTGATAAGAATAACAAAAACTTCTAGTGAGAGAAAGACTCTTCCTCGCCACTACATAACTAAAATAAAAACAAAACCAGAAAACCCTATGGCTGCCCTAAGAACCTTCAAAATACCTGAAACCAAATTTTGACTCCTGCAAGCATGAGGTACACATAGGCCCGGCAATTTCGGACCCCACACGGCAGACCCGACACGAAGTTAGTGGGTCTGGGTCAGGGCGAAACGGGTTCGTGTCGTAAACGGGTCGACACGATAGACCCGTTTAATAAACGGGTCGGGTCCGGGTTTAGGGTCTGGACACGGTATACCCGAGAAGACCCGTTTAGTATTCAACGGGTCGTGTCGGGTCGGGTCTACCCACAATCCCATACTATAAATATAATACCAGAGGGTCTTTCGGATCAGGTCGGGTCAAGTCGGATTGGGTCGGATCGGATCAACTGAATAGCCCCGGTGGTAAACTGGTCTTACCGGGTCTTATAGGGTCTACCTGTTTATATATTAGCGGGTCGGGTACGGGTTTTAGGATCTAGACACGATTAGTTAAACGGGTCGGATCCAGGTCTGGGGGTTTTGGACACGACACGAAACTAGACACGACACGACCCGACCCATTGCCACCCCTAGGTAGACACACCATAATTGAAAAACTCCCAATCAGTCCCATGAGTAAGAAATTCCAAGTAATCCAAACGAAACAATCTACTCTTTGTCACACATTTGGTATAGCTAGAAACCTCCAATTAGGGTCATGACCTATCCCATGTCTCGTAGGAGCCTCTTTGGTTATCGCAAGCATAATTCGCGAGGTAATCAACCACTGAATTACATTCTCTATAGACATGGGTGATGTTGAAGTTAATTTTTCGTAGATGGGACAAGATCTCTCTCCACCAGAAAGTAGTACGCCAAGTAAGTCTGCCTCCATTCACTATAGCATCAACAAGCACTTTAGAATCACTCTCAATATCTAACTCATGCATACCCGTGTATGTTAGGGTTATTTTGACTTTGCCCCCCAAATTTTGCCTTGAATTAGACTTTAGCCCCATATATTTTCATTAATTAGACTTTACCCCCCAAAAACTAATTGTTCCGTCAACTCACCTTCCAAAACTTTATTTCTTTTCGGTCAGCGCACCCTTTCTCTTAGATGGTGAGCTAACGGAAGAGTTAGTTTGGGGGATAAAGTCTAATTAATGAAAAAATGGGGGGTACAGTCTAATTCAAGGCAAAATTTGGGGGGGGCAAAGTCAAAATAACCCTATATGTTATCAGCATACTGGAGGCTATCAACAAGAGCTCTGTATTCTGCCATCATATTGGTGCTAACCTTATAGAAATAACTAATTTTGGTCGGTATCGCCAGATGCCAAATCTTCTTGAAACACAACTCGTATCTTTTGCTACTCCTAATGGTATTCCAAATCGATTTAATAATAAAATTAACCTGGGACTCATTCTTCCAAACGAGCACATCCTCATCATCATTTATGTACAGAGGCAGTCTTGATTTCATCAGCTAACTCAATGCCTAAGACCAAGGGACAACTCCATGTGAAGTGGAGCGCTGTCATCTTCTAATTAGCGAGACTGTGGGCAATAAGATAAACCCTAGGGGATGCCACGTCCCACGTGTGCGGGTGATGGATGACGACGGTTGCCGGCAATCGGCCGATCAGTAGTGGTCGACGGTGGGTGGTGGTCGGTAGTCAGTTTCAGCAAGGCCGACGGTGGGTCGCTAGTCACGGACATCAACGACGGCGGGTGGTGCGGGCGGAGGTGGGGGAGCGGTGCTGGTGGTATCTCCCTGGTTCATCACATGGCCCATGGTCCCGCCAATCAGAAGATGCCAGGGCTCCCCTTCACGTGGAGTTGTCCCACCGGGTCGTCCCTCACCTTATTCCAAATAGCATTACTCTTTCGCCCCCAGTCTTCTCACACAGAATCCTTTGGGCCCAGTACTGTTCTAGGTGGGCCCCCAGATGGAGACGTTCACTTCGTCCACTTGGGCTTTCGTTGGAGTATTGAGTTGTGCTGTCATTGCCGCTGGTCTACTTGTGAGGAATCCAGCTCAGTTCGTACTCTCTCTCTCTCTCTCTCTCTCTCTCTCTCTCTCTCTCTCTCTCTCTTTCTCTCTCGTTTACTTGTGAGGAATCGAGTTCAGTTCGTACTCTCTCTCTCGAGTTCGTACTCTCTCTCTTCTCTCTCTCTCTTCAGTTCGTACTCTCTCTCTTCTCTCTCTCTCTCTTTCACACACACACACGAACACACGCTTTTAGTTGGAAGTCCTCTGTCGCTCTCTTTCCTCTCACCTCTGTTACTCTAAATGCCCTGACAAGTTACAAGACGACGGGCCATTCGGGGGAGCCGGCCCGTGGTGGAACCGGAGGAATCCCGTCGTTTTCGGTGGGTGCGCAGGGGAGGGGGGGGGGGGAACCTTACTGCCATGTATCTATGGTCCTGCCCACACCTTTTTTTTTTTTTTTTGCTTATTTTGACTTTGCCCCCCAAATTTACCTTGAATTAGACTTTACCCCCCAAAACTAACTGTTCCGTCAGCTCACCTTCTAAGAGAAAGGGTCAGCTGATGGAAAAGAAATAAAGTTTTGGGGGGTGAGCTGACGGAACAGTTAGTTTTGGGGGGGGTAAAGTCTAATTAATGAAACTATGGGGGTAAAGTCTAAATCAAGGCAAAATTTGGGAGGCAAAGTCAAAATAATCGTTTTTTTTAGGAAAATTTTATTCATACCCCATAAATCTGTAATTAGCCCCCATTTCCAACAAACTTGTACACACCCCTTTTTTTTTTTCATACCTCATTCCTATACCAAAAATACCCTTCCCCCTTACACCCCACCTTCAATACACCCCAGTTAAATGGCCCGTCCCAACTTGATTATACCCCAATCAATCACATACCACCTTAAATATTCTCCAATTATATGCACTCTTGAATACACCCAACTCTTAAATAAACCCCATGCAGTTGGCTGATACTTTTTTTTTTTTTGAGATCGACGGGTGTCCCGAAACCTTTCGGGCAATGGCACACTTCCAGTTGGCTGATACTTGAAGGCACAAGTAGAGTTGCAACTTGGGCGGGCCAACCTGAACCCAACCCGAGTCCAACCCGAACCCAACCCGAATTTTGGCGGGCTAATCCGAGCCCAACCTGAATTATTTCTCCTCGACCCGACAGGACCCGACATGAAGTTAGCGGGTCTGGGTCAAGGCTAAACGGGTTCGGGTCGTAAACGGGTCGACACGGTAGACCCGTTTAATAAACGGGTCGTGGTCCGGGTTTAGGTCTGGACACGGTAGACCCGGGAAGACCCGTTTAGTATTCAATGGGTCGTGTCGGGTCGGGTCTACCAGCAATCCGATACTATAATATATAATACCAGTGGGTCTTTCGGGTCAGGTTGGGTCAAGT